>PVIU01025408.1:0-23782 GCA_004026605.1 Ondatra zibethicus
CATACCCCACACACATACACACACACCCCACACACATACACACATACCTCACACACATACACACACACCCTACACATATACACACACACCCCACACACATACACACCCCACACACGTATACACACCACACACACGTATACACACCACACACACATACACACCCACACACATATACACACATATAAACGTACACACATGCACAAGATTTCAGCACATACTAGGTGGATTCCTTCCCCCTCCCAGCCCCTCCTTTTCCCCTACATCCTTGACTCCATGTCTGGCT
Source organism: Ondatra zibethicus (assembly GCA_004026605.1). Classification (NCBI taxonomy): domain Eukaryota; kingdom Metazoa; phylum Chordata; class Mammalia; order Rodentia; family Cricetidae; genus Ondatra; species Ondatra zibethicus. Next base: position 284 of record PVIU01025408.1, read on the forward strand.
CATTCTCAATTTCTCCCAGGCGTCTGCCATTCTGCTTCTCACCACCTCACAGTCCATGAGTCTTCCTTTCATGCCTCCTGAAATGGAATCATGGCTTCCAGGTCCTACAGAGTGTGGGAAAGCTGAGCTGGCAGGGTAAGAACACTGCAGGATGGTGGCTGGAGAGCATAGTGCTACTCACTGCACAACCTGGAGAAATTCCTGCAGGGTAGCGTTGGCCTGGCTGGGAGTTTGGACACTGCAGTTCCTGAATTATTTACTGTCTGTGACATTTTCCCTTAAGAAATAGCAAAATGGTGATCATCTGGGTCCCAACCACATGGAAGAAGGCAACACAAATCTAAATCCCCAGCGGTAGTCTCTCTGTGTGACAGCTGAGCAAACAGTGCTGAGGTCCTGGGTTGCAGGAGGTCGCAGGTGGAGCCCCTCATGGGGATGGTCTGAGGAAAGCACTGAGTAAGGGCTTCATCCTGTCCATCCTGCCTGCCTTGCTGCAAGCCATTCTCCTGCCAAATCCCTTTTCAGACTTAAAATCAAGGAAACCAAGGTTTACACATTTTTTTTTTCTCAGTGACCCTGGCCACTCAGCCCCGCCCGTCATTCTTCTGAGTACAACTTCTCTTAGCTGGGTGTTCACTCATTTGGCAGTGTGCCAGAAAACCCAACTTCTTTGCCAAGGTGCTGGGTAGGGCAGGGCATCCAGAGCCAGACCTTGACCGGGAGGAGGAATCAGAATATGTAAGGTTCTCCCAACCAGCCTGTAAAGAACAGCAACACAAGGAGGACTAAAAACCACATCCAGGTCTGGGACCAGTTTGTCCATGCCCCAGGGGCTAGGAAAAGGAAGTCGCAGTGAGCTATGGGGCTTTTCGGTCTCCCTGAAAGATCTCTGCAATTGCCGGTGGCGTACGGGGCAGGGGGTTATCTGTGTCGAAGTAAGCTGGGACTGTGTAGCAAAATAAAAGAACGTTGGACATGAAATGAAGGGGAATGAAATGTACCATCTGCACAGGAAAACGCAAAAGCCCTGGGCTGAGGAAATGAGGGTGCTTGGAGTTTTCCTAGATGGGCCCAAAAGCTTCTCTGTGCTCGTCCACAAGAGGGTGCTGCAGTGCTGCAGGAGGTGGAGTCTATTTCTCCCTAGCGAATCCAGACTCACTAATGTTTTTGCTTTGACCAATAGGATCCAGTTGTAGTCATGCCTGTGCCTTAAGGTCGTAGGCGACCTTTAAGAGATTCTGCAGTTTCTTCTTTTGGGGTCTTCCTGACCTGAGATTGCTATTAAAAAAAATATGTTCCTTCAGCAGCCGCCATGGTTAACCGTGTCTGACTTTACAGCCTGATTCTGCCACAAAACTGCATGACCTTTGGGGAGAATGTTGCTATCTTCTGGGCTTCTGGTTCCGTGATAAAATTAAGAAAGTGAAACTAGGTAGGGTGTGATATGTTTATAATCGCAGACATTGGAATCAGACTAAGGCAGGAGGATGGCAAGCTTGGTAAGAACTTGTCTAATTAAGGGAGAGACTGAAGTATTGAAAAGAAATTGGAACAAAAAAATGTTAGCTTTAGGGCTAGCTTAGGAGAGGGATCCTGGCTCTGTTACTTATAGCTGTGTGAACTTAGACAAGTCATCATGTAACTTCTCTGAGGCTCATTTTCCTCATCCTTCATAGGCTAATGCCTGAGTGGATTTCTGAAAGGGTTAAGTGCTCAGTGTACAATGGGTACTAGGTACATAGCATCACCTTCAGGGAGGCAGTATTAGCATGGACTTTGGAGTCCGGTCATCTGGGTCCCAGTGCCCCTTGTACCACTGTATAGCAGTGTGGTCTGGGGACTGTGGGTGGGATTTACACCTGATCCTTGGACTCTGCAGCTCTAATAGGGTAGGTGGTTACAATCACAGTAGTTCATAGTGTTGGGTAGAAACCTACAGACTCCAGATAGGCAAAGTGTTAAGAGCTGTGTCTGGCACACCATGAATGGCTTGATTGTAAGATCTCTGTGGGGCATTTTATACTATAGAGCCCATTCTACCACAGCATCTATTTGACCTTTTCCAGGTCAAGCACGGGATTGAAGATGCATGTGTTGCTTCACCAGATAAACCTAGCCGTAAGAGCTGACAGACAGCAGAGAAACGATAAAAGGTCAGATCTGCAGACTCCAGGCTGCAGGTGGGAAGATCAGTCCCACCTACCTAACTATGAACTTGGACCTACACTGGGCTCTGGGCTGCAGGGAGGATGAGCCCTTGCTATACCCTCAGGTGGAAGTGAAGACATAGGTTGGGTTGTAGTGTGCATGGAGAGTGGGGCAGGGAGCAGGTCCTAGAAAGTATAGTGTAAGCTCCTCAAAGCTGCATCTTCAAACACTCTTATGGTGGGACCATGTGTGTGAATTTAAATGAGATTGGAAGGCACACAGTACAAGCAAAATCCCAGGGCAGGGTCTCATAGCCAAGTGTCAAGAACAGGGTGCAGGTGAAAGGCCAGCAGGGGGAATAGGATTTCTTTCTGCCACACAAGGTATCACAACAGCTTCCTTGGGATGACAGTGAAGATCCAAGTGAGGGTTTGGGACATTGCTATCCTTTCTGACAGTAGAGGCTCTGGCCAGTCATAGGCCCCATTATATCCTTGAGGATGCCACCCCAAGCCTTCATTGGAAAGGACAGGAGTATTGTGGAATATTAGTTTAAGGCATGTTTTATTCACTTATGCTGTGGAATATTTGTTCAATAATGCTAAGGTATGGTGCATGTTTTCATGTTGCATTTACTTAAGTCTGTAAAGCTATGTTACTTTGTCTGCCTAAGACACCTGGCTAGCCCGATAAAGAGCTGAATGGCCAATAGCTGGGCAGAGAAAAGAAAGGTAGGGCTGGCAGAAAGAGAGAATAAATAAAAGACATCTAGGTTTGAGAGAGGAGGACACCAACGGCCAGCCATCCAGCCACAGAGTAAGAAGGAAAGAAAGATATAGAGAATAAAGAAAAGTAAAAAGCCCAGAGGCAAAATGTAGTTAAATAAAAATGGGATAATTTAAGTTAGAAAAGCTGGCTAGAAACAAGCCAAGCTAAGGCTGCGCATTCATAAGTAAGAATAAGTCTCTGTGTATTTATTTGGGAGCTGAGTGGTTGGCTCTCAAAGAACAGAAAACAGCAAAAAGCAAAACCAAACAAACAGAAAAACCAAAAATGTTAAAAAACAAACAAACAAAAAGCAAAATGAAAAAACCAACTCCACAGGCAGAAGAAAGCAAATTGATCTCCATCCCCCTACACCAGCCCAAACTTTACCATGGACAGCTCTACTTCAGCAGTTCAACTCAAGTCTCCTATTGGCTCACATTTTGAACTCTTGTTCCCTGGAACTTGGCTGGTGGAAGCAGGTCACAAGGTCAGAAGGTCTTTGAAAGATATGCCTGTCCCTGGTCCCCACCCTCGCTGGTCTGCTGAGATGTAAATAACCTATGTTCCTGCTGTCATGAACTGAAATCCCTCCAAACCATGAGCCAAAAATAAACCTCTTTACCCTGAAGTTGATTCTGTCAGGTCTTTTGTCATAATAACAAGAAAAATGGCTGATGTGCCACCTACACTGAGCCCCCAGGAGCCAGCGCTGGGACACAGACTAGTAAGGTTCGAATTAATTCGAGGCACTGACTGCTAAGCATCAAATCAAAAAAAAAAAAAGTCTATGGTTTGAAGGTTGCTTGAAGGTCACATGGTTTGGTTTAGCTCCATCCATTGGGGAGCAGTGGACAATGGAAGTAGAAATAGCACACACAGTCCAAGGTGTGGAGGACCCTGGAGCCTCCCAAGGGCAACTGTGTGCAGGGTGTGGCTCTTGCTCATACTTTGTTATTGGGGTGTGAATGGACCCAACGTCCTCAGGACCAAGCCTTCTCAGGACAGCTGAATGGGCACATTTACCTGCTCCATAATCCTTTGTTGAAGGGCTCAAATAAATCATGCATCTCGACAAGTATGTGGCCTGTGGGAAAAATCCATCTGGGCTCTTGAATTCTCATTTCCAATGATCCTCAGGAACTTATTGGGAAAATCAAAACACTGTGTTTTCAAGTGCTTCTCAAGACTCACCAAGTTCAAACGCTTGCCATAAATCCAGAGTGCAAAAGGTGTTTTTCAAAGGTTTACTGTTCCCCAACTGACAATAATGTCATATTGACCGACTTCAGGGGTGCTCTGGGAATTTGGAAAAAAAAAAAACAGCCAAGCAAGCAAGCTATTTAGATGGAAAAAAAGAAGAAGAAAGTTTGTGAACTTGACAGTGCTGTTAAAGTTCACAGTGTTTTTCTGTTCTGACAGCACTTTTGCAGGTCTCTGCGCAATGACACTGGGTGTTGGGTAGCAGCACCCTCTCCTTACAGCTATGGCCTCCGGCTCCAGCATTGCTGCCCCAGTCTGTCCTCCATGCAGCTGCCAGTGCCATCTTTCCCGAACACAGATAAAATATTACAGCTCAAAGACCACTGCGCCTCAAAGTAATGTCCTTCAAAGACACAGTGGTGGTCGTCGGACTTGTGCAAAATGTCTCTCCCTACCAGTGCCAGGAAAGAATAGTCTGGAAATTAAGATCTGAGAATTACGATAGATAGAGTTTTGCAATCATTCATGCAACACAAGTATTTCTGTGGTAGCCTGGGCTGGGGAGCTTGACCGAGTGTGAGAGCTGTGGGCTTGGAGAGGAGGATCTGTGTGGGGACCTAGAACCTTCACTTCAACCTGATGGAGCTGGCAGAGGGGATGAGGCCCCAAGTGACAGAACTGACATTGAGGAACAGGTCTTCTCAGGAGAATGTTACTATGGGAGGCTCAGAACCTGGCTTTAAAACCCACTCACGCTTTATGCTAGCTGTGTGCTCGAGCCTCAGTTTCCTACCTTAGCACTCCCCAAGAGCACTCCTGGCTGCTGTGGCAGGGAGAGGCTGTGAGTGGCCAAGGGATTAAGACAGCGGCGTTTCTACTGTAGCCCCAGTGCAGAGTTCAGGAGCATGGGTCTGCTATGCTGGCACAGAGTCTCCAATACACACGTCACAGCTGACAGACTTTCATGGGTGTCCTTCAGTCATTCTGTGTTTGTCACCTTCTCTTTGTGTCTCTCTCTGTCTCCCTGTCTCAGTCATGTTCACTTCCTTTTGTGTCTCTACAAAACTCCATCTGTTTTTAGTACTGGCATGTGAGGGTGTTTGAAGGGGGCTTCATATATTGTGAGTGAGGGTTGAGTGTGTTGTGAGGGTTGTTTGAGTGTGTAAGGAATTAAGTATTTTGTGGGAGGCATTTGAGCGTGTAAGGAATTGAGTGTGTTGTGGGAGGTGTTTGAGTGTGTAAGGAGTTGAGTGTGTTGTGGGAGTTGTTTGTGTAAGGAGTTGAGTGTGTTGTGGGAGGTGTTTGAGTGTGGAAGGAGTTGAGTGTTTTGTGGGAGGTATTTGAGTGTGTAAGGAATTGAGTGTGTTGTGGGAGGTGTTTGAGTGTGTAAGGAGTTGAGTATGTTGTGGGAAGTGTTTGAGTGTGTAAAGAGTTGAGTGTGTTGTGGGGGTGTTTGAGTGTATGTGGGTTGCATGGATGTTTCTGTGTATTGTGTGTGTCTATCTATGGCTGTGACTCTGTGTCTAAGTCTTCTTGTCTTTCAATGTTTGTTTCTGCCCTGGCTTTCTCTGTCTACCTCTTTTCCTTCTTCCTGTCTCTGTGTTTCTTTGTGTCTCCCTCACTGTCCTGCTTTTCCTTTCTCATGCCTCAGAGTCAGGAGTGACCCGCTGACTCTCACAGTTCGTTATAAGGAAAACACTGAACAGTCGCTCCTTGCTCTTGCAAGGAGCCTGACAGCTGGAGCAAACAATGAAAAATTCAGAATTAATTGGATGCTGATTATTTGCCGGGGGGGAATGCTGATATATACACACACATATATGAAACAAAAGCCAACCTAGCAACAGTGACTACTGCTGCACATAGCAACAAAGCAGTTCTAACGAAGCGTGACAATGGCAGCCTGGAGCTGACAGCGGCTAGTGCACACTGAGAAGAAGGAAAACAAATGCTTGGGCTGCTCAGGAGCTAAGGCAGCTTCTGTGGGTACACTTCACACCCTCACAGCTCAGCTACTGTCTCCTGAAACCTGCATATTGAAGGCCCAGAGATGTAAACTTCACGCCCCACGCAAGGACCCTCCATTCATTCATTCTCCATGGGAACAACTGGAAACACTAACCTAGGACAAAGGAAGTAGACACAAGCCAGATTCAGTCCCCATGATCCAATAATGGTCAGTTTGGACTGGAGGAGAGAGAAAACAGATAAGGGGCTACAATACCTTCACAGAGTCGTAGCATCGACATCCACAGAGCCCAGGAGAGGGGGCGGCATCTTCTGTCAGAAGAGTGGGTAAAATTGGTGAAAGGAAGATGGAAGGACAGGCCTGATAGCTGAAAGGAGAAGCATGCATGAGAGAAGACAGGACCAACGGGTCCAGAGGATCAAAGATCTGGCTCCAGATGAATCCTCGGGAGGTGAGTATTCACCGTATGACCCAGTAGTTCTCTTTGGTTGGCACCAAGGAGAGGTAAACATGAGGCTTCAAAGTGTAGCCATCCCCAACACTGTCCATATTAGCAGAGACTAGAAGCACCCAATGTTTGTGGATTGATGAATGGATGGACAAAATCAATGCACCCATGGAATGAAATATTATTGGACCATAAAAATGAATGATGTATGGCTGTAGTTTAAAACAAATATGAATAAACCATGCAAACATTATGGTCAGTGAAAGCAAGCAGTCATACTACCACATCATGTGATCCTGTCCACATGAAATGCCCAGAACACAAAGTCTCCAAAGACAGGAAGATTAGGGAAGGATTAAAGAGAAAGATGAAAATGAAAATGTCTTGAAAATCAGTAGAGGTGGTGGGCAATGGCTACACACAGTGGGAAAGTATGAGATGCCCTCGAATCATGGCGTTAAAATAGATAAAGGATAACTTTATTGCTGCAATTTTACTTCAATAAAAGAAAATAAAAATAAAGGATGGGAGATGGCAGGAGATGCAGTTGCTGAGGCCACGAGTGGGATCTTTGTGCCCCTTCACCGGGTGTTCAGAAGTATGTTCAGAAGAATGTCCCATCACTGCAACACATTCCAGCGTCCATCCCAGAGCTATCTGTTTCCACCAGAGTCCTTCCCAGGGCTGAGCTTTAAAGACCCGCTTTAATTAGCTCCATCTTGGTGTGCGGTGTTGGGCGTTATCTCTACCTCAGCTGGCTCCTTCCCTTTGCTTCTCGCCTCTTGACTTGCAGAAACTCTGCCAGTCACAATGCGGTTCTGATTAGAGGTTCGTAAAAAGGAAGGCAGGCTTTCTGAAGCTCAGAGCCTGTCCCCTGGAGGGCAGAATGAAGGCTACAGTGTGGGTGCTGGCTGGACCGATCCGACAGTTCAGCGTGCCTCTCTCTGCATCTCTCAAAAATGTCCTAAGCCATACATGCCCCTCCCTGACTTTGACTGTGACCATGAGGAATTGGCATAAGATACACTAGAACTGAGCTGGAAAGTACTAGAAACCCAGACACCTGAATAGAGAGCCCAGGCCTGGGACAGAGAGGCACCGGTGGAGGACACTGGAGTACAGAGAGGGGTCCCTGGGGTGCTAGGGAAGCTGATCATTGTCCAAATGAACCCCATATGTCAACATCTGCATCATCTATGCATCTGATTCACCATGGCTTTGTCATTTCATGTACACACCAAGCCATTTATTCAGGCAGGCAGTTATGTCTTACCCAATATCTGCTCTGTGCTGCTAACAGTGCCTTCACTCAGCAGAACACAATGAGGGAAGATCAAAACAGAAATAGACTAAGATCATGTGACAAGCAGCTTCCAGGCACCCAGAGGAACCAAAACATGCAAAGAATTTGAGATCAGACCAAACTTTAAAGGCCTGGAGCTTTAAAAGAACTAGATGCTGACTCCAGACTGAAGATGGGGCCCCTGAGAAGGGGCCACAGCCACAGGGAACATGGCATGGCAAAAGACCCTGATGGGAGCCTTGCACAAGTCACAAGTGTACCTGCAATGAGCCTCGGATTCTGCATCCTCTAGCAGGATGGGGTGGGGCACTTTTAAATTCCTGCTACCTGGGCGTGGAACTGATCCTGAACACTTCGCAGGAGCTGACTCTGCGACGGAGCAAAGGCCGAGCCCAGATGAGAGGATACGGACTGAGGCTAAGGGGTCTAACCCCCACCTGCACTTAGACAGGCAGCAGCCTCATCCTGTCATACAGAGACAGCCAGGGACCAAATGTGGATCTGGAAGTTTCTTGTGTTTCAGCTGTGTGCATCAAAGACGGGTCAATGCCTCAATTTGCTTAACAGTAAGTCTAAACCCAGTGTGGGCTGCGGTAGGATGTTGCTGTTTTAAATGTGTTACAGACCTTAATATCCAAAGGATAGCATTCTTCCAGAAGTGATGGGTGCTCAGGGGAAGAAGGGCCATTCCCTGACTTCTAATGTACCCCGAGTTATGTCCAGAGTTCCCAGTCACCGACTACAGCATTTTAGCAAAAGGCACTGCAACAAGCTTCACATCTCCATGCTCATTGGGTCCTTGATACAGAGGATGACATAGAAGAACTGAGCTTCCCAGGAGCCCTCCCCTGTACTCTCCTAGGTCTTGGGATGTCCCCAGGACCCCAGGGAGGGAAACAGAATGATAACGGGCAATGAAAGTTCATACTTGGTTATGTCACTTGTCTTGAGTCATTTAGTTAGTGGCTCAACTAGAGGGACACTCAGATCTCCAAACTCTAGTCTCACTGTTGTGGTCTCTGTATCATGCTGTCCTCTGGGGAGAGGGTGACTGCATAGAGGCTAGACTACATAGGACTTCGGTTACCAGCAGGGAGTGCCAGAGAGCTGAGCGAGGATGGGATGGCAGCACCTACCGCTTGAGTTGAGTGGACCCTGCTGCTGATCAATGGAGGCTTATAACTAGGAGTCCAGTGGGATAAGGCACTCTCTGTTCCGGATTTGGTCAAGCCAGCCGCCTCCATTTGGAAAGCTCCCTGGGTGCTGGAGAGATGACTCAGGGGTTAAGAACACATAAAGCTCTTACAGAGCATCTGAGTTCAGTTCCTAGCACCCACTTCCAAAAGTTCACAACTGCCTATAACTTCAGCTCCGGGGGTGCAATGGCCTCCTCCAGCCTCTAAGGCTTTTGCACTCACATGCACGAGCCCCCAACCCATACACAGAATTAAAACTAAGTCTAACAGAAAAAAGAAGGAAAGGAAAGAAGGAAGGAAGGAAGAAAAAAAGGAAGGAAGGAAAAAAGGAAGGAAGTTCTCTGGTGATGAATCAGTAGAGTCAGAGATTTTTTTTATTAGAAATTCTTTTTTTTTTTTTTACTTTTTCAAGAATATTTGATGCAACTTGAAATAAGTGAAATCAGTCTCAAAAAGAAATACAATGTTTTCCTTCATCCGTGGGTCCTAGATTTTATGGATTCATAAAATCACATATGTATGGATAATGGAAAGAGCCAAATTGTCTAGGGGGACAAAGGGGATTAATGGGAGGGTGTAGGGAGGGGAGCAGTAATACACTCAAAATATATTACACGTTTGCATGAAAATGGTCTTCTGTAACACAGTGTATTAAAATGTAAAGTCTTGCGTTTTTTTGATGACCCTTGTGTGTCTTCCAGGTACATGGCGAGCATCTAGTGCCCATCTGTGACTCACCCAGTGCGTGGCCATTGTATCTAGGCGTGAGGCTGAACACTGGCTGCTTCACTCTTGCCCTTTCTGGCCCAGCAGCTGCAGCTAAGAGCTCCTCCCTTCTTCCATGGTTCCTACAGGGCAGAGAATCACTGAAACCATACAGGTCACTGCCTATTCATAGCCACTCTTGGGGCTGAGCCCCAAGACGCCCCTGGAAGTAGAGAGAGGTACTTCCCTTACCTCTTTACTGAAAGAGGAGCCTGCATTCGTGTGGCCAGGAGAAATGGACATTGATGCAGATGAGCCACTAGATGTGTAATATGCAAGGGGTCGGGAGCCTGGTCTTGCCCAGGCATCTATTATCCTGGCAGATTTGGACATAGCCTCATGAGCTGTCCCCCAGGAGTGGGGTCTGATGCCACCACAGAACAAGGAAGCAAGGAGGAAGAGAGAAGAGAGCTCACCAAACCCTTGTGCTTCTTTATACAAATCCCCATTTCCCAGACAAGCCACCACAATGTTTCCCACCAGCCAGGGGACCAGCCGTTGCCACACATGCTGCTGGTCAAGGGGATAAGAAGATGATGCTACAATTCAGGGTGTCTCAGGGAAACTATAGTAAAGGTCACCGTGGAATGAATTAGAGAGATTAAAAGAATTTCCAGGTCTCCAGAGCTCTCACCTGCTCCTCAGCCTCCCGGCTTTCTCTTTAATCATCAGTCTCTAATTCTGGAACATAAAATTACAAGTTCATTGATAATGATGGGCGATTTACTGAAAGGAGCCCGGCCCTAATTAAGAGCAAAAGAAGCTGACACTGCTTTTCAACGTCCCACTGAAGTCCAGCAAGGAAATTACCTGGTTCTGCAGAGCAAATAACACTGGCGGGCATACAGTGGTCCAGGTTACCTCATGAGTGTGCGCTTGGCCATATTAATATGCAGAGAGAGTTGCTTCGAGTGTTAGCAATTTACTAGTAATTGGGACATTGACAGACACCTTGGAAAGTGGCTGAGCTGGTGCCTGAGCACAGAACTGCATTATCTGTTCTTGGAAGATGAAGACATGCAGGCAAAAGCTACAGCCAGCTCACAGTAGCTCCCTAGGGTCAAAAATCAAGGGTCAGGCTGTAGCTAGATTCTCAGTCTTTGACAAGAGTCAAAGATCAGATCTGAGTCAGTGTTCAGCCTGTGGTCAGTGAGAGGTGAGTCCCAGCCTGGGGTGAGGGACCCAAACTTAGTCTCCATTAGAGAATCAGAGTCAGGCTGAGTCTCCATCAGGGATTCAGGCTCAGACTGAGTTCCCTGTCTCCCTCTCGTGGCACAAAGCAGTCTTCTGTGTTTCTCACCCTCTCTACTTCTTTTCTCTGATTATGGATCATGATCAGTCCTGAACTGTGCAAAGGTGCCTCTTCAGGAACTTTTAAATAGAGGCTTTACCTACTTGCGAGCTGTGGTGTCCCCAGGACAGGCTGTGTCTCCCTAGGAGTCATGGCCAGGGAACAGCGGAGGGCAGGTTGGGCTGTGTAGTTCCCATTAATAATTGCCACAGACCATTGCCCTCAAACATGGTGCTGTGAATCTTCTCAGAACATCCACTGGATCATGTCAGAGCATCAGCATGAATGACAGGCTCTTCTGATGTCACCCCAGGGTGATCTTCTCAGGAACAAGCCCTTGGTACCCAAAGCGGACAAAGAACTATGAGTAGAGTTGACCCTGCACCCAGTGCTTTCAACCCATGTTTCCTGGCGGATCCGTCTAGGGCGCTCCAGCCTGGGGGTGAGCAGGCTACCACACCCATACCTCAGCCCTACAGGGTGACTGGCCATCCTGCTTGCCTGGGACAAAGAGCTTATAGGGCTGAGAATTTTTTTTCCTTTTTGCTAACTGGGAGGGCTCTGCGACAGAGCTCCTGGAACCTTAGCTCACATTGTTCCTATGAACCATGTCCTGAACTCCCTCCTGCAGCCACTAAAGCTTCAGACTGGGACAGAGTTGTCAGGTGTGCCAATTTCCAGGTGTGTTTGCAGGCAGATGTTTCTGCATCCAGATGGGATTAAGGATGTTCCTAGGTTTGTTTTGATTTGGAAATATTATTGACTTTAGCAATTGGTGCTCAGCAATAGCCCTGAGAGTGGAGATCTTTTGCCAGGAGGCTGGCTTTTGCTCTTTGGTAACAGTAAACAACAGTAGTGCCATTATTGTAACAGCAGTTAACATGTATGGAAAGGTTGTTACCTGCCGGGTTTGTGGTTAGTTCCTGCATTCAAAGTTACTGGCAATCCTCAGGCTGAATGAGAAAAGCACTGTTATCAGCCCCAGCTACAAATGAAGAAATAAAGGTTAGAGAGATGAAGTCACTCACCAAAGCCAAAGAATGTAGAAGTGTATGACTATCTAGAGAGTCCCTAATGTCCCCAGGTGGCATGTACTGCCTCAATGTATGTCACAAAACATGACCCAGTTTCAGCTTGAGTCAGCCTGTAATTTCATCAAATGGGGCTAACTTCAAGATTTTAGACATCTATTCATAACAAGGATGGAGGAGCTTTGCACAAATAAAAACTTGAGCTCTGCTAGGGTACTGCTCAGAAAACCCTTCCTTGTGCCTGTAAGTTTAACCAAATCCCTACTTTGTCCTCTATCAGGTTCAGGGTGTCAGGTCTCATGGTAAGCTTCTTGACCATTTGGCATGAAGACCAGAAACTGACACATGCAACCACATAAACCTAAAACTTCCTTACAGCAAAGCGCACGATCCTTCAAGTGAAGAGGTGGGTTACAGAATAGGAAAAGGGCTTTGCCGGCACTTTAGACAGAGGGTGAGTATCTAGAATATACAAAGATCTCAAAGAAAACTAAACATCAAGAAAACAAAAACGCAATGGGAAACTAGGCCATGGAACTAAATGGAGGGTTCTCAAAAAAAGAGATATAAATGGCAGAGAAATATTTCTTTAAAAATGTTCAATATCCTTAGCAATCAGAGAAATGCAAATTAAAACTACTTTGAAATTTCATCTTATCCAAGTCAGAATGACTAGGATTTAAAAAAAAATGGTGGAAAAGGCTGCCCTTGTTGTGGAGGGAAATGGACACTTGTTTGTTGCTGGTGGGAGTGCACGCTAGTGCAGCCACTTTGGGAAACAGTGTGCATGTTTCTCACAAAGCTAGACATAGATCTTCTGCTGTTGGGAAAAACCAAAAGATGCTCCCTTACCTGCAGAGACTCCCTCTAACCCATGTTCTTTGCTGCTCCATTCACAATTGTCAAGAGATGGAAACAGACTAGATGTCCATCAGTGAATGAATATATGATAAAAATGTGATACATTTATACAATGGGATATTGTTCAGATGTTAAGAAAAATGAAATTAAGAGATTCACAGATAAATGATGGAGCTGGAAACATTATGATTGTGGTAACTCAGACTGAGAAAGACAAACATCACGTTTCCCCTCACTCGTTAGTGCTACATCTGAATCTTCAAATCTGTGTGTCTCATTTGCAGTACCCATAGAGGTCAGGAAATTAGTAATAAGCCATGGACATTGGGGTCTGCCAAGGGAGGGAAGGTAGAATACAGTGATAGAAAGGGGGAAAGGGAGATGATAGAGCAGGAAGGGTTAAATGGGGTGGGTTGGGAGGGCATAGTAAAGGAGGGGTAGCTACCACTAAAGGCCTTTATTCAAACTGCTGCTGTAGAGTCTTCTTGAAACATAAACATATCAGAAGGCTAAAAGAGTCTATGTAGAGTTACCTACCCTATAGTAGGACAACTTGTGACTCTACAACTCTACCAACCTTGTGGAATAAACAATTATGAGATTCTTGGTCTTCCTGTCATGAGGCATTGTTGGACTACCTGGACCACAACCTGGTAGCCATTCTAATAAATCGAGTGTGTATTCATCCTATCCATTCTGTTCCTTTAGAGATATTGTCTTGGTTAGGGTTTCTATTGCTGCAACAAAACACCATGACCAAAAAGCAAGTTGGGGAGGAAAGTATTTATTTGCCTTAAACTTCCACATGGTTGTTCATCACCAAAGGAAGTCAGCACAGAAATTCAAACAGAGCAGGATCCTGGAGTCAAGAGCTGATGCAGAGGCCATAGGGCAGGGGAGCTGCTTACTGGCTTGCTTCCCCTGGCTTACTCAGTCCACCTTCTTATAGAACCCAGGACCAGGAGCCTAGGTATGGCACCACATACCATGGGCCGGTCCCTCTGGCACTGATCACTAATTGAGACAATGTCTTACAGCTAGACCCCGTGGAGGCATTTCCTCAGCTAAAGTTTCTTCTTCTCTGATGACTCTAGCTTGTATCAAGTTGACACACAAACCCAGCCAGTACAAACGCCTAACTAACATAAATGGTAAAACAGTACTGCTGCAGACACCTAGTACTTGAGTCACAGAACATAAAGAAATTACTGACCTGGAAGCTTCATTCCTACTAATTGACTTTGATAGTGCTAGAAGGTGCCATGTGTGCTACCAGAGGAGGACAGTCATCACTAAACTTACTCAGTTGTGAACTTGTGAGCTACAGTAATAACTGGCCTGGTGAAGCATGCCTACTGGTGCAATAGTGGCATGAATGTTGTGGGAGTAACTAATCACTTTCTTAAGGGTTTAAGGCCCAGTCCACAAGATAAAACTCATGCCATACTTCTCACTATGTCCACTGATGAATGTATCCCTCAAACCTCATCAGAGAAGCTTCTTTTTTTCAGTAGATGGTGATGCACACAGAGACACAGAGACTCACCCTGATCAAGGTGCAGAGAATAAATGACTTCAGAGAGCACAGCCCTGAATGGAACATCTATATCGCACCCTACCTTCTCCCACAGAGCTCAGGGATCATTGTGGGTAAGACGATGAAAGATCGTAAGAGAGATGGTGGGCCACTCTAAGAAAATGATTTGTAGGTACAATGGGGCAGTTCCACATCCACACAGATGTTTTCGACAGCATGCATAAGACTGGTGCCAGATCAAGCCAGACAAAATCTCAGCATGGAGATGGGAAGAAAACAGAAAATCCCCCCTCTAACTGAGGAGCAACTGGTAAGTGCTCGCCACTGAGAGAGAGAGAGTTAATTTTTTTAATGGTGTGATTTCTGGTCAATCTAACATGCTCCAGTAAATGGACACACAACCAAAAGTATATAGGAAGCATTTATGGAACTCAGTGCTTTGTCCTTATTTTTGATTTTTTTTTTAATGAGAATGCACCTGGAGAAATGGCTTAGTGGTTACAAGCCTGTCATACTCTTGCAGAGGATCTGAGTTCAGATCCCAGCACCTATGTCAGGTAGCTCACAATGTCCTGTAACTCAAACTCTAGGGAACTCTGACTCCTATCATATATGTAAAGACATGTACACATGCATACTCATGTTTTTTTAAATCTTTAAAAGTTGAGAACACTGGATAGTGCATTGCATAATTTCACAAACAATCAAGTTGCCACAAATTCATCCTCTGACCAAGAATTTTAATCAAGGTCAATGGAACAGGAAAATACCACAGTAGCTTCTCAAACACAATGTGACTAACACCCGAATATGTCTACAGAAAAGGAAACATAAATGCTGTATTCTTTCTAAAACTATTTTTTTCTTTTTTGTGGCAATTTGTTTGCTTGTGAAATTATGCTATGCACTATCCAGTAAAGATTGGTCAGTTGAACTGTCATTACTTAGATGTGTATAGGTAAGTATTTGATGTAGCCAGTCTGGAAACTCAGATATTTTCTCAATCATAGATTGTCTAAAATAAAAATTTTTATTTCGTCCTTAAATGGAATACCCAGATTTGACATTTTCCTGTTGAGTATATCGGTACCCATGAGAACTACCTGTGCATGTGCATCTCTTTAAAACTTCCTGTTAAGTGCTTCCTATTAGTTGCTTGCATGAATCCAACAAACCCTCTAAATTAAAATGCTATGTTTCCATGTGACAGTCATTATTAAATGTTTATCGTCACAAAAAAAAAGCTGAGAACACAAAGTTGGGTGGATAGTTATGTAGATATGGATTAGGAGGAGTGGTTCTGGGGGAGATTTGGAAAAGGAATGGAATTATCAAAATAGAATGTATGAAATTATCAAAAATAATAAAATAAAAATAAATTGAGGATGCCCAATGTAGACCTTTGGTCTTTACATGTAAAATAAATAAATAACTAAAGTAAACAGGGCCCAGAGACATGACTCAGTGGTGAAGAACACTTGCTGCTCTTGCAGAGGAGCTGATTTGGTTCCCAGCACCCACATGATGGCAGCTCACAGCTGTCAGTAACTCCAGTCCCAGGGGATCTGACACCCTCTTCTGACCTCTGTGGGTACCCGCCACACATGTGGTGTGCAGACATGCTTGCAGGTGAAGCAGTCATACACATAAACACATTTTCAAATGTTAAAACAAAGGAAAATAAAAACCAACTTGAGCTCACATCACCAGTCACCTCCTATCACCACACTTTCAGACGTAACTACTGGACTGCCAGGTGATCACATGGCCTGCAGGACGGGAGTCGCTCTGGTGTCTTCCTACCACAATCAAAGAGTGAGACCACGGAGGAATAAGATTAGAGAAGCTGAGGCTCAGTCAGTTCCCCAAGGCTGTCAATAACCACATTAATCCCTTGCTTCATTTTCTTACTATTTCTAAATCTTTCTTGGTAGCAGAGGCTGTGAGCACCCTTGTACCCTCTTGATCCCTCCTGTCCATGGTTTTGTCTTCTGTAGCTTCTGAGGACTCAACGCTCTTGTGCTGCCCTCAAACATGTAGGAGGAGCTGTAGGGTGAGTCCCAGGCCTCCTCATCCCTCTGCTGACAAATTTAAGAGTGTTCTATGGGGTCTCCTGGAACTCCCAGGAGGACACAGCTATTGCCACTTGGAAACTCTCTAGGTACTACACTTGGTTTGGCTCCACTACTCCATTTCCTTTTCTCAACTCTACCTGAGATCACTCCCACCAGGGACACAAGTGAACTTGGGTCTGTGTCTCAGCATCTCCTTCTGACAGAGTGCTGAACATAATAATGTTTGTAGGCAAAATTTGAAAAATATTTTTAAAATACTCCATTTCGCTTAACAAGCCTTGTAGTAACTACCTATTATTTGCGAGGTATTCTGCTAAACTTGGAAATGAAAAGCAAAGACAGTCTCTGACACCATAAAATTTAAAACCACCCACATCTTGTGAACTAGAACAACCTTTATACATATATATGTGTGCATATATATATACACATATATATGTATGTATGTATCTTGTCAAATAATTTGAATCAGTATTTCATTGTGTTGCAAGCATTTTCTTGTGTCTCTAAATTGCCTTTCCAAATGTGAGTTTTAATGGTGCTGGATGTGTGTCCTCCCCATGCACCACCATTATTTTACCATTTCCCAACGGTTTTCAGTGTTTCATGATTACAGATAATGCCATGATAAACCTTAATAAAATCTTAGCTACGCTGCGATGCAATAGTGTGAACATTCCAGAAAAGTCACCCTGCTGTTCCTGCAGAGGCTGATTAAAGGAAGATAAAAGCAGGGAGACAGAGTGACCCAATAGGAACAGTCCAAGTCATTGAGGGTGAACCCCAAGTCAGGACTGACTGGAGGTGAAGACTGCCTGACTGGGTGGGGGAACTCCTCTGCCTTCACTTCCTCTCTTGTTACAGGCATAGGCTCTGGTCCTTTCAGCCACATTGTGTTCCTTTGACTCCCATGCTTAGCTGTCAGCCCCATCAAGGAAACACCCATCCCATTCCTTCAGATTCTCCATGAGACGTGGTACACGTTGAGACACCTATTAATGAGATGACCTCCCTCCATTAATAGAACTAATTGAGGGGATACGGTGCTTCCTGAACCAATCAATAGAATTCAGAAGCAATAGCAAGCTACCCAGGAGGGTGATGTATGATTAGCAATCCATCCCTTGAACCTCAAATGTGGATGGAGCTGGTCATGTCAGAAGGAATAGAATTACTCTTTCAGTGAGCCCAAGGCATCGCCACTCTGTCTATAGGCACTCAGCATGTCCATAGCCTTGGCCTGGAAGTGGCTCTGAGCGGACCACATTAGTAATATGGAGAGTGGGGAGTATCTCCAAATTGTCTCCAGACTGGTGAGAGAGGTCCCAGGCAGGAGCAGAGATTACAGAACCTTTTTTCATGGACTCTTGGGGAAGGAGGAAAAGGCAGCCTTGAGCAGAAGATAAGCAAGTAAAACCCAGACTGAGGAGAGATGGCCTTCAGACCTAAGGAATTTTATCAAGAGTTGTAGTGGCAGCTGAGTCACCTCCCAGCCCCCACCCAGAGCAGCAACAAACCTCTGGTACCAGCTCTGCCCCAGGCCCTGTGTTGCTGCTAGAGACAGCGGAGTGCAAGACCATAACTGGTGCCAGCATCCACAAGGCTATTAGTTCATTGACAGAGCAGAGGTGATTGACAGACATGTCTTAGGCCCAAGAAAAGAGAGTCCTCTCCTCACTCAGTGGTCTCTGGTCTATACAAGCATTTTGACAATATTTCAAGAAGCCCAGGAGCCAAACCCTGAGCCTCCTTTCTCTCCTGTATGCTCTCCCATCTCTCTGTGGTTCCCATTTTCTGAGTGTGAAAACTGAGGCCCTGGTTAAGTTAACCTGCCAAGTGTGCAGCAGTCTTCTCTACTTCCTACTAAAACACTGGCTCTCAACTGGTATTCGTGGGTCTGTTTTGCTGTTGGTTTGGGAAACACTGAGCAATTTCAGTTGTCATTTTTGTCCATCACAGCTGGGGAAAGGGTGTATTACTGAAAGCTAAAAAATGGGCTGGATCTAGCCATCAAATCCACAGCTTTAATCCTACCCATATTGCTTAGCAAATTAAAGACTCATGTGGTCAGAAAAAGAGAGGTATACGGTAAAGATAGATTCAAAGACAAAAAAAAAACCTCTAAGTGGGTTTACTGTGTTTAAAAATATATGCAGGCTTGGGAGAGAAAAGAAAAAGGTTAAAGTCCTTAAAATAAAAAAAGAGTAGTTGTGTATGATGGCACACACCTTTAATCCCAACATTTGGAAGACAGAGGCAGGTGGATCTCTGAGTTCAAGGACAGCGTGGTCTACAGAGGGAGTTCAAGGAAAGCCAGAGAACCTGTCTCAAAAAGCCAAAATTAAAAGTAAAAATAATAGAAATAGAGGTTAAAATGAAGCCATGTAAAGATGTAGAAGATGTTTTGATTTTGTTTCCACAGAAAATGAGAGGCTATGAGTTAAGAAAAATCAGGTTTGATCAAGAAAGTCCACCTGAGAGATCTCTGGTAGAAACAGATGGCCCAGATGTCTGAGTTCTACATCCAGAACAGATTCAAGATGCTGCCTGAGATGATCAAGCCTCACAGTCAGGACTTGATCATAACTCTAAATTTTCTTTGGGTCCCCATAAGATTATCAGTGCTCCCAACCAGCAGGAAGTAGTCTGGAAAACTATGCCCACATTCCCAAAAAATGGACGATGGATGTTCTTGTTTGTTTGTTTTTTTTTAAAAAAAAAAAAAAAAAAGAAGGAGAAGTGGTGTGGGACCATGGTCTGTATTCTGTAAATTATATTTTAAATAAACACTGATTGGCCAGTAGCCAGGCAGGAAGTATAGGTGGGACAACCAGAAAGGAAGTAGAGGTGGGTCAATGAGAACAGGAGAATTCTGGGAAGGAGGAAGCCCATTCCTCTGCAGTCTTGACCCAACCACAGAAGAAGCAAGATGTGACTGCCCCCCTGAATAAGGTACTGAGCCACATGGCTAACACAGATAAGAATAATGACTAATAATGGGCTATATAAGTTATAAGAGTTAATAAGAAGCCTGAGCTAATGGGCCAATCAGTTTATAACTAATGTAGACCTCTGTGTGATTTCTTTGGGACTTAATGATTGCAGGAACCTGGCAGGACAGAAAACTCAGACAACACACAGGCACACACATGCACATGAAATGAAATTTTAAAATAAATATTTTTTTAATGTTGGTAGTATGGAGGCTCACAAACCCTAGGCTAGTGTACCCTAAACACCTACACATAGGGGTTCAGCTCCCATCCTGCCACTCTAAGAGTTTACCTAAATTAACAGCCCATCTGATTGGGGAAATCCATCTCTAAGTGACTGGATTTGGCCAAGATCAAAGGAGGCCAGCTATGCCCCAAGGTGTGGGTGGTCCTGCAGCTAAAGCATGAGCCTAAAGAGACACAGGGGCAGGGGGGGTGGGCCCAGAAGGAATAGGAGACAATGGGGGGGGCAGAAGGAATAGGAGACAATGGGGAGAACTGCCTCAGAACGACTCTCCCTCCTCTGAAGCTCTATCAGCTCCTATAGAGATGCAGAACACAAACAGCTCCTCCAGCCGCTCGCCCTCCCCCAGGACAGTGCTGAACTAATATTTGCTTTAGCAAATGGCTGAGCTGTTCATCTCCTCTGGTGACTGGGATTTGTTTTCCTCTCAGGAAATCACTGGGGTTCTAAATTTGAGATGCTGACATCTGAAGGACCAGAGTCTCCTTTAAGGCCCAATGCACAGGGAAGCGTGGCCTAAGATGATGGGGCAGAAGCAGAGGCAAGCATCAACAAAATTGCTCGAGATCCTACTGTCTTCTAGCTGTTGTATATGTTGATGCATTCAGAGGATCCCTGAAAGGAAGGGACTGATTCATTTGTTCCCTGTCTTCAGGAAGCTTGTCCAAGGTCAAACTCCTGAGGTACGTTGAAGGGATTTGAATACCATTGGAGTCCAATTCCAAGGTCTCCACATGTACAAGTTAGGGCTGTACTAGCACAGCTGGCTGGGCATGTGCCTCTGGTGTCCCTGTGATGAGACTGAGACAAATCAACTGGCCACTGCAGGGAATGGTGGCACACTCTTGTAATCCTGACTCTCAGGAGGCAGAGGCAGGAGGAGCTGAAGGCACATGGAATTCTGCAGTCACGGATCCTATCTCTATTCTAAAAGTCAAAAAGGCTGTTCAAATTGCCCCAAACTGCAAGGATTTATCAGAGCATGAACTTGCAAGTTCTTCAGGCCAGGTTCCAGGGTTATTTGAAATTGTTGTTCATAATATTAGAAGACACCGGGGCTTTTATTTAATCTCCTCGACTTCTTCAGCCTCAGGTCTCCCTTATGGTATCAAAATGGCTGCAACAGTTCCAAGTAGGCATTCTCCAGCCCACAACCTAAGGAAGGATGTCCAGCTGACCCTTATAGACCTCTTAGGCCAGGCAGGAGCCTCCCTTCTCCTAAACCTGATCACAGCTCAATGACCCAGTTTGAATAACAGGCCATATTAAACCAATGACTTTGCCTAAGGGAAAACCTTACCAGGACTGGCATAAGCCCAAGTTAGCCAAATGTGGCACTATAACAAGGGCTAAGAGCAGGAAGCTTATCGTGTAAAAAGAGCTCCAGAATCAACTCTTGGCTTCAGTACAGGAACTGGTACCCTAAATCAACATGACTGTTGCATATCATAACTTTACCTGCACGTAAGGGATGATGGAATGTTGGGAAGGGAACCACTAGGTCTGCCGCAAGCAATAAGCAAGCTATTTGGAGTAGGACCAGGGGTTGGGCATCGATGCTGTGTGCATAAGAATTATAAATCATAGACCAGTGGTTCTCAACCTTCCAAATGTTTTGACCCTTTAATACTGTTCCTCACGTTGTGATGACCCCAACCATAAGATTATTTTCATTGCTACTTCATAGCAGTTTACTATTTATATGAATCATAATATAAATATCTGTGCTTTCTGAGGGTCTTAAGTGACCCCTGTGAAACTATTGTTTGAGACCCTCCCTCAAGGAGTCACGACCCACAGGTTGAGAACCACTGCACATAAACTTAAAAAAAAATAAAAGCATCATTGTTTTTACATAAATGGAGCATCCCTAATATGAATATCTGAAATCCTAAATGCCTAACCTCTGAAATACTGTGAATGTTAGCCTTGATGGCCACAGTGGAGCATTCACAACTGACATCATGAGACCCGACACACAGGGCACCAAGACATCACGGACAATCACCACTAAGTGGTACATATAAGATGTGAATGAAATACAAACAAGTTTGGTGAATAGGCTTGGCTCTTTGCTTCAGGATCTCTCATTATTTATAGCACGAATATTTCCACACCTAAGGGAAATCAAACCCCAACATTCTACTTCCAAGCATTTTAGATAAAGGCTACTCCACCTATGTAAGAAATGCATTAATAAATGGGTGGAAGGGAAAGGTTTTCCTTAGAAACAGAACAGGAGATGTCAAAGACCTTGAGAATAACTCCGCAGGCAAGATTCACCTATGGAGTTGAAATGAGCCAGCAAGCCCGGGGTGCACATAGAACATCTGAGTCCTCCCATGGGCTCTAGGTAGTATCAGGGGAAACCAGTCACCTCAGAGTGGAGGAGCTCGGTGGCCATGGCATACCATTGATTAAGGTCCCCAAAGGACAGCTTGTCTCATGTGCCTCCTGTAAGAAGCGCTAAAGGGGGCATAATGTCACTTTTTGGTGCTATTTGTGCCCAAAATGCGTAATTTGAATTAATCGTGAAAAAAGATCAGGCCAACGTTGCTTTGAAGACAGGCTAGTCAGTTACCCACTGCATACTCCTGTAATCCAAGATCTCAGGAGGCAGGGACAGGAGGAGTGCAAGTTCAAATCCAGCTTGAGCCACATAGTGAGCCCTTGTCTTATAGAATGTGGGTGTGCCTTTGAAAGGGCACCAGTCCTTATCTCTTTTCTCCTTTGCTTCTTGGCTCACGAGGTAAGCAACTGCTGCTATATGCTCCCACCAAGACAGGCTGCCTCCACATAGATCCAAAGCAATGGGGCCTATCAATCACAGACTGGAGGTTCCCAAACGAAGAGCCCAAATAAACCTTTCCTCTTTATAAGTTAATTACCTCAGGTATTTCATTGTAGCGGCAGAAAACTGACTAGTAAAGCAATACTTTCTTAAAGGGTTAGGGCATATAACATAAACCAAGGCTAATTAAAGGAAACCAAGGAGTTGTGACAACGAAATGTCACACAGAATCCTGAACTGGACTCTAGGCCACAGCAAAGACATTAATGGGACCAGCAGGAAATTCTGGAAAGGTCTATGGTTTAGATAATAGTACTGCATGAATGTTAACTGCCTGTTCCTAAAATGGCACTTGCTCATGTCTGACATTAGCGTTTGAGAAATCTGGGTGAAGGGCTTATGGAACTATTTTATACTGTCTCATAAGGATTGTTTTAAGTCCAGAAATGTTCCAAAATTAAAAGAATGCAAAATTTTACATCGAAACTTCCTTTTCAAAGTGTCTAATAGTCAAACTTTAGTTGCTTGTTCTATAGTACAGTGATTTAATACTCCTCCATGTGCCCACAGCTTAACACAGTGTGTGGGGGTGCCTCATGGTGGTGGTCTGGCAAATAGGCATGTTCCAGGAAACCTGAGAGCGTGACACTCACACTGATTAATTTTCATTGACAACTGATTGGACTGAGCATCTCCTGGAGCATCGGTGAAGCACACACCTGGGTCAGAGGTGTTTAGCCGTGAAGGGAAGAACCACTCCTAGCATGGCAGACACCATCCCACAAGCTGTGCATCTAAGGAAATGAAGGGGAAGAGAAGAATGCCAGCTGGTACAAAGCTCATCTCTAGTTCCTGGCTGCCATGATGTGAGTGACTCTG
>PVIU01025409.1:0-23951 GCA_004026605.1 Ondatra zibethicus
TCCTTTTTCCTTACTTCCCAGCCTCCCGCCACAACCTTCTACTCTCTGTTTCTATAAACTTGACTTTGCAAGATTTCACATTAAATGAGAGCATGTGACATTTCTTTTGTACCTGGCTGATTTTACTTAGCTCAGTATCCTCCAGGTGTGCCCTGGCTGTCACAACACTGAGATTAGGAAGGTTCCAAGCATGGTGTCTTGTCTTCTTTGCTTTACCTTAAGGTCATTGTCTCCAGTTTTTTCATTAGTGTTTTAGGGGCAATGAAAGGATGAAACAAATTCTGTTTGGTGAGGCAATGAAGACAGTAATTAAGTGGTCATTTAGTCATTTCTGAGCTAACTAATCCCAATTATTTTTAACCTTTTCACACAGCCCTTTATTCCTGAATATTTTAATGAAAATTTTCTTTTTTATATACAGCCCTTTTCTAGAGGTTATGCTCTCTTCAAGCAGTTTGAAGAAACTTTTCTTGTAATAATGAAATGACTGTTTGCCCCCAATCACAATAGCAGACTCTCACACATTGCGTGCATGTGTGTGTGTGTGTGACATATATGTGTTAATGCATGTGGAAGACAGACAGAGGTCAATGTTAGACATCTTCCCTTCAATTGCTCCCTACCTTCCTTTTTTAAGGCAGGACCTATCACTAAACCCAGAACTTGCCGATTTGGCTAGACTGATTGGCCAGAAACCCTCATGTCTCTGGCCCTCAGCATTAAGATTACAGGCATGTGCCATTGTTTTCAACTCATCGAAGCTAGGGCTGAATTCAGGTCTTTGTGTCTGTGTGACAAGTGCTGTAACAGCTGAATTACTTCAGCAACCCCTTGTCACTGATGTGACCTCAAATCCCTTCTTGACAAGTCAAGTGTCATTCACAAAGACCAGGTGATATAAGAAGTAGTTTCAGAAATGCTGTTACCTCTGGTCAATGAGGATCCATTGGGCAGGCATTCAAAGGACCCAGATGTCACCAGAATCACTATGACCTTGTTATGGCACTGGGGGCACTTAGGGGGAGAACAAGCCTGTGGGCAAAGAGGCTAGCCTGCTTTTCCATCCCGCTCTTCAGTTATACAGCCTCTGCCTATTTTCAGTTTCTTTTGTTTCTCAATACCAGGAGCATTGAGATCACCTACCTGATTGTACTTTGGGGACATTAATATGTTTAAAGCGCTTAAGGTTGAGCTAAGCTAGGCAGACACTATTATTAACCATCTTCATTGCAGAACTCTTCCCCCCAGTTGAAAAGGACGTCTTTTAATGTCCATCTATTCTGCAGCCACATCATTCTTATGGTAACCATGGCAAACAGCCACATCCAGATGTTGCCATGACATTTTTTTTTCTTGAACAAAAACTTGAAAAATTTCTCTTTTGGGAACTAAAGATATCTAATTCCACCTCCCCCAAATGTATACCAAAAAGAATCTATTGGAGCCAGAAATAGTCTTAAGCATGAATATAGGGGATCAGATAGGGTGTCCCAAAGCAACCACACAAACAAATAAGACAGAAACTGGATCTATATGAAACACAAGGTCACTGTGTGTTAAGGTGACAGTGGAGTGGCAGCAGGAGAGTCTAAAGTGCCCTGGAATGTCTCCTACCAGTTTGTTCCTTTTTGGGTTTTTTAAATGTATAATTTATACTGCAGTAGAGCACAATACAGCAAAGGATGCAATCTAAATGAATTTTTACAAATAAATGGACAGGTCTGGCGTATCTTTCCCTGGTTGGTTCTAGTTTCCATTTTCCTTCCTACTCACAGCCCTAATGAAGAATGACAAGATCTGGATGTTAAAAATAACAAACCACTTTCTAGGCATTGTGGCCCATGCATGTACTTGGGAGACTGAGGCTAGCCTGTGCTGCAGTGTGAGGCTAGCCTGTGCTGCAGTGTGAGGCTAGCCTGTGCTGCAGTGTGAGGCTAGCCTGTGCTGCAGTGTGAGGCTAGCCTGTGCTGCAGTGTGAGGCTAGCCTGTGCTGCAGTGTGAGGCTAGACTGTGCTGCAGTGTGAAGCTAGACTGTGCTGCAGTGAGGCTAGCCTGTGCTGCAGTGTGACATCCTATGTGAATGAAAATGAGGATATGACTGCTCCACGGTGTGGTTGAGGGGAAGATTTTTATTGTAGATGTGAGGGAGAGAACAGCCAGAGGGAGGGTCCAGACTGAACAGGTCCATGAAAGGAGTGAGAGAAGGGGAGAAGAAGAGAGGAAGAAAAGGGGTGGGGGACAAACAGAACAACAGAGGCAAGAGTGAGCCAAGAGAAACATGGTCAGAATGGCAGTGTAGGCAAAAGAAGCTGGGAGGAAGGTAGTGAAGCCCCTCGGCTGCAGGGTTTAGGGTAGGGGGCTGTGGTAGTCTGAATGTAATTGACCCCCATAATCCCATAGGGAGTAGCACTATTAAGAGGTGTAGCTTTGCTGGAGTGGGTATGGCCTTGTTGGAGGAAGTGTGTCACTGTGGGGGCAGGCTTTGGGGTTTCCTATGCTCAGGATACCACCCAGTGTCTCAGTTGACTTTCTGTTGCCTACAAAATGTAGGACTCTCAGCTGCTCCTCAAGTACCATGTCTGCCTGCACGCTGCCATGCTTGATGATGATGCACTGAGCTCTGAAACTGTAAGCTGCCACCTCAGTTAGATGGTTTCCTCTATAAGAGTTGCCATGGTCATGGTCTCCTCTCAGCAGTAGGAGCCCTAAGACAGGGACAAAGTGAGAAGTGCTGAGAGGAACAGCAGACACTGAGTGAGCCTAGAGGCCTAGCGGATGGCGTAGGGTGCCGATGTCACCACAGTGGATGGCGTAGGGTGCCGATGTCATCACCAGTCATCACCACAGTTAGCCTTTTGTCTCAGTGTTTCTTCATCACTTGACACTGGGTTGTCTGACTTCCTGGGCGATGCTAGCAAACTTCTGTAAGGCATCAATGACAGATAAAGAATGGATTCCTCTGAAGGAGCATGAATGAGCAGTTAGAGGAGTGTGGGTGATCCTCAAAGAGTTGCCCCACCCAGAGGTCCCTCCCTAGCTAGAGAAGGCTTCCCAAAGGCTGCATGGATCGAACAGCCCCTTCTGCCAACTGTCTACCCATTAGGTACTGGGGTGCTTCCTGAGACCGTGTGTAACTGAGGCCGGCCATGAGGGAGAGCTGAGCTGGAGGAAGTGGCTAGGGTCTCAGGTGAGGGCAAGCCCTACACCCTCCCATGAAGGAGTGTCTAAAATTACCTGGCACGAGTGAGAAGGAGACATGGAATGCCAATAAACCCGCTTAGGAGTTTATTAGAGGACAGTGTGCACAGGCCTGGAAATCGAGGTACAGAGAGAGAGAAAATGGCACGTTCAGCTTTTAAAGGCTGCCCCGCACATGCGCACAGGGGGTTGACGTGACTACGTCACAATGATGACTTAGACGACGGGTGATTCACGCATGCGTGCAAGTGTTTAGCTGAGTCATACGTGGATGTAACCACGCATGCGCACACGTGGGTCACCGGGCCTTTTGTGCCCGAGGGCCTGACCGCACGTGCCTGTCTTTAGAACCCGGAAGTGCAGCCTTATCTGTGGCTGAATAATTACAGTGTCCACAGTGGAATCTCATGAGTGTCAAGGTCAGGTAGTCACAGCTGCTTCCATTTCAGCTTGGCTAGAAAACCACATTTTACAATGCCTTTTTTTTTTTAACTAAACAAACAAAGAGATTTCAATTCTGCTTTGAACTTGCAAAGGTGACAGGATTTATTCTTCCTCTATCTCCTTCACATTTTTGGCAGAAATTGACTCCACCATAAAAAAAGGCTTCAATGACTCCTGATAGCTTGTATGTTAATGGCTCATTAAGAAATTGTCTCCTACAGGGTTATTCCAATGAACACAAAACCAAAGCCAAACAAACAAGAAGCCCAGCACCCTTGCAGGAGTAGTATCATCTTCCAGGAGGTTGCAGCTTTCTGTCTGTCCTGTGCCTGCTGTTCCGTCATTTAACACTGCTGGGTGAGCCCTGCTTATCTCCACACCCACATTTCCGATCCCCCGAGGCTGAGGGCTTGCAGAGCCTCTTTGAAGTTTCTGCAGTTCTCAGTGCTCATGACACACAGAGTTCTTTCAATTATTGATTCAAAGAATGGGTACATTTCTGTTTTCGGGTAATACATAATGTCAGAAAAATAGAAGTTTTACTACAAATATAAACACAAAACCTTGGTAAATTCCTGGAAGCTAGTGTTTTCATTAATTAGCATCATGGATCCAGTAAGTTGTGAAAAAGAACAGGATACCTACAGGCTGGAGTCTTGTCACACATTTGCAGTTTAGATTTTTGCATTTTAAAGAGGAATTATTAATTAGGTCCCAAAGGCGTTCTGTGTTTACAATATATTCTGAAATGTACCAATCTCTATCCAACTGCTTTAAATCAGAGACTGATTAATGGGCTTCTCGGTGCTACTCAGAGGCACACCCAGAATGTCATCCTATTCCTGACCACCTCCTTTTATTTAGTTGAGTCAGTTGCCTACCATGTAGCCCAGGCTAGCTGAGAACTCCCTACCCTACGTTGGCCTCCTGAGTGCTGGAATGTTCAATAAGTTGTCACCATTCCTGATTTCACAGTCTCCACACATCCGTTCATTCATTTCTCAATCAACTGAGACCCATTAGACACCCACTCTGTACCAGGCAAATCTTGCCTAATGCGGAAACATCAAGAAGCCAACACAATCTGTCTAAACTCCACCTAGACTAGGCTCGCAATTCTGGAGGTATGAAGGGAAGTCAGGTGAGCAAATTCTTTTAAGCTCAGCTCAAATGCTACCTACCTCCTCCATGCACTCTCAATGTGACTATTAACCAATACCTGAAATGGAAAAATTAAAAATGCTGCAGGATCCCTGGTGGCAGCAGGCAGCAGGCCCTGAGAGAGACGGGTAGGCACACCATGCAGAGTAAAGTTGAACATTTATTAGGTGGGTTATTGAGGGGAAGGGAAAAGGGGAGAAGAGGGGAGAGAGACAGAGACAGAGAAGGGGGGAAGGGGAGAAGTGGAGAGAGGGACAGAAAAAGAGGAAGAGACTAAGGCTGCAAGCAGGAAGGGAGTGGGTGTGGCTTGTCTCTTAATAGGATTACATTCCCATCTCTTTTTTATAATAAAAAGTGGGCAGTTAGGCACCACAGGTTATAGGAATTGGGTCAGCGGATTCTCAAGGCTGCTTCCTGCTTATTTGTGGGCGTCATCTTTGGGGGGAACCTGAGAAGGCTGGGTGCTGGCCACATCCTGGCATAGTTGGTTTCTTTGCTTCTGTCTCGTGTTTGTGGTATGGAAATGTCTGGTGTCTCTTATACCTGTTTAAGGTATTAGCAGAACAGAGGACAAAAGTTAAATTAAGAGAAAAGAAAAAAAATTTAGGACCAGGGAATTGAGGGGGATGTATCTGACCTGTTTAAGGTGGATCCTTCAATTTGGCTCCCTGGAACTCACAAGAATTCTTTGGTTTTGTGAAAACAGAAGTTTTAGACATATGTCAGAATGACTGTGATACATAGTTTTGCACAATGAAAAGTATTTTTAAGACTATTGAAGGCAGCATGAGAGAGAAATTTGATAACTTATATTTGTCCTCACACCTTTATTACTTGCAGGTCTTGTATTTTTATTTTATTGAAATTTGTTTGGTGAGGTTTTCCTTTTAAACTGACAAAACCTCTCAGCTGTCAAACTGCATCAGAGATCTTTTGAGAAGGATAAAATTTTTACTTGAGTTACTGATTAAAAAACAACAGAAAACTTACTTGGTTGGCACCTAGAGCCCTTGCTCAGGGTCCTCCATGGTAGCTGAAGGTCATCTTTGCCTTCTGCTGTTTAGCACAGGCCCTGCCAGGCTCCAGAAGATCCTGTGGGCTAAGAAATCTGTAGGAAGACAAACCTACCTTGACCTGAGCAGCTAGGCTGTCGATTCCAGTGATTCTGTCCACGTCAGGTGATCCTTGGTTTATATGAAAGGCAGTTTTGCCAATTATCAGTGCTTGGCAGTTGAAGCGAATTGCAGTTGGATGTTGTTCTGTGCCCATTTGTCTTCTGTCTTCTTTGGAGGAAGTAGAGTGCTGCTAGCAGACAACCTGTCCCTTTTTGTTATGAAAAGTTGTTTAATAATCAAATATTTAAATATCACATTCCCCAGATCTCTGAGCAGTTGAGGGCTGAGCATGTATAACTACAGTATAGAATCTTCCTGGAGATCTGGATCTGAGCTTGACCACATTGGCTCTCAACTTAACAGGTAAGATTTACATTCATAAAAAGACAGAAAGAAGAAACTGCTTGCAATAGAAGGTTAACGGCAGAACTGACAATAGTAGAGAACTTCTTAATATGTTTTAAATAAGAGTTGGATTAAATATAAGGTATTTTTGTAAGAGACTTAAAAGTACATACCAGTTTAAAACATGAGACTTATTGTTTTTGTAGTCTGAAATGAGATGCAATGAACAATTATAACATTTAATAGTAAACATGGGTGCATTTAAGTTACATGTATGAACATACTCACACAGAGTAAACAGGAATTGGAGAAAGTGGATGCTCTTGGTGGGCCCTACCAAAGGCATGCCATTGTGCAAAACACACATGTAACAGAGTCAACAAGAGGAATTTAGTGAAAAAAAAAACATAAGTAAACCGGGAGACAAGGCAGGGTATACTTCAGTAAAGATGGGAGAACCTGGTCACTTAATCTGGCTCTCAGCCAAGATGGTGGCAGAGTCACCTGACCCCAATCAAAATGGCAGTCACATGTTCTATGAAAAAGCCACAATTCTTGAGCTGCAGGGATTGTAAGCTTAATAAGAGAGACCTAGAGGTGTGATCTGCCCTGTGGCTGAGCCACCATGCCACAAGCCACAGAGGGGAGCAAAAGGCTGGAACTGAAAAAGCTGTACCATGCCACAGCTGGAATTGAAAAAAGTCTGGAGACGGACATGGATGGCTGTTACCCACAGCTGAAATTGTGAAAACCCTTGAAACAACCCCATAGGAGGGGTGCAAATTGGTGTAAACACCACAGGGACCCATGGCAGGGCATCCCCTGCCCCCGGGTGGGATGCTATGGCCTGGCTGGATCTGTTCGGGGTGACTCAGAAGCCAGAGAGGCCAGAGGCCGCTCTGAGCAGCCTTTTACGGTAAGGGAAAAGAAAAGAAAAAAAAATGGAAAAGAAAAGAAAGAGGGACCCTGGGCCCCCAGTCAAATGCACCATACAGAGCATGCAGTGCTAGCGTGGGCTGGCTGACCCTGGATCAGTCCAAACACAATTTCAGCTAAGGGAAGTGACCATAGCAGAATGGGGGAAACCCACCAATGGAAGTCGGTGGTAGGAATAGAAAAAAACCTCGAGTCATGGCACTAATGAAATGGATTTGCTACAAGATCCCCGGCAGGCAGGGGGCAGCGAGAACAGCCAGTCCCAGTAAGGGCCAGGGTGCACCACACAGCAGGTCTCCAAAGGTGGCTGGTCCCCTGGGCATCCCTGGCAGTGAGCCATGTGGGCAGCGGGTGGGCAAAAGACAGACAGGCACACCATGTAAAGTTGGACATTTATTAGGTGGGTTATAGAGGGGAAAGAAAAAGGGGAGAAGGGAGAGAGAGAGAGAGAGAGGCTGAGGTTGCAAGCAGAAAGGGAGTGGGCATGGCTCTTAAAGAGACAGAGCATTATAATACCCTTTCTCTCTGCCTATTTTCCCCTGTGTTGCAGTTTTACCTCAATGTAACGTATTAGTCAGGGTTCTCTAGAATAATGGAAATTATAGAATCTTTCTGTATATATAAAAAAGGGATTTGTTAGAATGACTTACAGGCTGTGGCCCAACTAGCCCAACAATGGCTGGCTGGGAACAGAAAAGTTCAAAAATCCAGTAGTTTCTCAGTCCATGAGGCTGGGTATCTTGGCTGATCTTCAGTATATGCCATATGCCTGAAGAAGTAGGCTCTAATGATAGTGAAGGAATGAACTTGCTTGCAAGTCAAGCGTAAACAAGCAAAGAGCAACACTTTCTTTTTCCCTGTCCTTACATAGGCTTCCAGCAGAAAGCATGGCCCAGATTAGATCTGGATTAAAGGTGTATCTTCATATTTTACAGATCCAGATTAGATCTGGATTAAAGGTCTGGATTACAGGTGTGTCTTCCTATTTTACAGATCCAGATTAGAAGTAGTTCCTCCTACTTCAAATTAAGAAAAAAAATCCCTAAAAGCTGTGCCCTCCACTTGGGGGGTTTTAGTTACAGATATAGTTGAGTTGACAACCAAGAAACAGCTGTCACATGCAGAGACATGTAGAGACATGCAGAGACATGAAGAGACATGCTGAAACATGCAGAGGCATGCAGAGGTGAGAATGCAAACTTGAGAAGTCAGACGGAAATTTTCCATTCAGTTCAGAGAATGATCTATAGTCGCTGTGCTTTCAGATCTGAATGAATAATTTGCTAAATATATGGCAAGCAGAAGTGAAAGAATAGATAAGAAGAACCAATAGGAAGCAGAATATCATCAGTTCAGAGCCTTCTAAACATCCAACAGACATCTTCTGTGGAAGGCCCATTGAAGCAGCCAGCTGGAGTTCCCCAAAAGAAAGAGTTCTAAGAAAAGCAAGCAGTGTGGGATAGACACTGTCTCTCAGGCCTCCACTCCATCCAGCAAAAATGGAGAGAAAGTAAGGAAGAAGCTGGAGCTCCCAGCTGAGCTTCCTTCTCTCTACCCCTGAGTTTTCCATGGCCTAACTTCCAGTTTTTGGTTCCCCACGTAGGGACTTTCCTACCATAAGATAAACGATAGTACTCTCTGTTGAAAATGGGTGACTTTCTAGACATTCTTGAGAACACGAGTTTTTTTCGTCTTGGGCTGTTCTGTCTTCTCTTCCCTGTGTCACAGAGTGGCCTTGAGGACACTTTGTGATAAACACATTCAGAGAGGCAGCCTGCTTCTAGGATAACCTTCTCAGTGATATTAAACACAAATGACTATTTACTAAGAGATGCACATTATAGACAGAATCCTGGCTTTAATTTTATTAAATAAACATCACAGGAGGCCAATGTTTTGAGCTACTGGAGGCTGGAGGGTGTATCTTTGTAAGAAGATGACTTGCCTAGCATGTAAATCCACATACCGCAGAATATAACACAGACATGAGGGCTCTTGTCTATAATCCCAGAATCAAACCTGGATAATGGTTTAAGGTCATACACCACATAACAAGTTCCAGGTCAGCCTGAGCTACAACAGACCCTGTCTTGAGAACAAACAAACAAACAACAAAAATGGAGCAACTATCTGAAGTTCCTCACCATCAAACTGAAACTAAGTTGCTAACTGTTCTTCAGATAAATTGAAAAGAAGTAGACGGTTGGGAAATGGCCACATTTCCCAGACAGGTTACTTTGATTAAAAATGATATTTTTTTTCGAGACAGAGTTTTCTCTGTAGTTTTGAAGCCTGTCCTGGAACTAGCTCTTGTAAACAAGGCTGGCCTCGAACTCACAGAGATCCTCCTGCCTCTGCCTCCCAAGTGCTGGGGTTAAAGGCGTGTGCCACCACCACCCAGCTAAAAATGATTTTTAAAAAAGTATTTTTGCCTCCACCCCATTCCACATCTGAAAATAAAAATTAGCTTGGAATTCCTAATTTATCTGTTAGTTTTCTGTTAGCCTGTTTCCTTGTCCCCATCTTACAAGGATGGCAACTATGAATTCAGACATTACAGCTCAGTGCTGTAACCCTGCTATTCCAGAGACTGAGGTTCGAAGCCAGGCTTACCACGGAAACTTTAGTGATAGATTGTGAAAGACCCTCGGAGTCCCCCGTCCAAGAACCGACAGCAGACCACTGGATGCAAAGAGCAAGAGGTCTTTATTGAATCACACAGGCGCCTGCGGGCGGTCAGCAGCTTCAGATAACTGAACGTGCCAGGCTTCTGGGGTACAGTGCTTTTATAGGGTAGAGAAGGTTACATAAGCATCTGCATAGCAACAAGCATTCTATTGGCTATTTCAAACGAAGCATAGGGGTCATCCCAGGGACATGGCTGTTTGTTCCCTTGAAAAACCACAAACATCTGCTATGGCTGATTCTAGCACCCTGGGGGTCATGATAGTTTACATTCTGTTCCGCCCACAGGCTCCCCAATCAACTGCCAGCTGGCTGCACCTAGACTTGTTTACGACTTGTCCTCATTCTGACCTTTACAAGCTAATGCAGAATCTAAGCCTCATTTTGGGGTCGGGGTCTTTCAATTGGAGATATAGTTTAGTTGTGGAAAGTTAGGTTCTACCCCAGGACTACAAAAGCTAAAAGATCAGGAAGAAAGAATCACCAGCTCTTTCTTTTTATAAAGTCTCCTGCTTTAGCTCGTTGGAACAATTATTCCATGGTGTGGGAGGGTGTGCTGCTTGATTTTGCAGGTGTGTGTGTGTGTCTGTGTCTGTGTGTGTGTGTGTGTCTGCGTGTGTGTGTCTGTGTGTGTGTGTCTGTATGTGTGTAGGGATGGAACTCAGGGCCTTACATGTGCTGGGAAAGTGCTCTTACACAAAGCCACAAACCCAGCTACAGCGCTGCTAATTAAGCTCTTTAAACTAAATTGTTATTTTCTCTTCTCTATTTTTGCCTTACATATTTCATTATTTGTTTGTTTATTCATTCATTCATTTATAATTCTGGCCACACTAATTGTCCTTTCTTTCCTTCTTTACTTTCCTTCCTTTTGTTTCCTTCAGTGCTCCAGCATGCTAGGCAAGTACCCTACTACTGCTCAGTCCTTTGTCACATAGCTAGCCTCTCTGTACCTCTTTTATTCACATATGAAGTAGGAATAATGCATGATACATTCTACATGATGTATTTCCTGTACATAGAGATGATACAGCTGTAATGCCAACAGTATTTCTCTAGACACATAACATTCCCTCTCTCATGTTCATGATAAGTGTGCACATATAACATATCCCCTCTCTCATGCTCACAGTAAGTGTGCACATATATCTATCACTTCTCACATTTGCAGTAAGTGTGCAACATATCCGCACTCTCATGCTCGCAATAAGTGTGCACAGGTAACATATCCCTTCTCTCATGCTCATAGTAAGTGTGCACATGTAACATATCCCCTCTCTCATGCTTGCAGTAAGTGTGCACATGTAACATATCCCCTCTCTCATGCTCGCAGTAAGTGTGCACAGGTAACATATCCCTTCTCTCATGCTTGCAATAAGTGTGCACAGGTAACATATCCCCCTCTCACACTCTCAGTAAGTGTGCACATATAACATATTCCCTCTCTCATGCTCGCAGTAAGTGTGCACACATTGTCCATTTATTCAGGTTCACAGATGAACACTTGGTTTTATTTCTCCTTTTTTTTGAGGTACTGAGGATGGAAGGCCAGGTCTTGAGCATGCTGGGCAAGCACTGCCCCACTGAAGGAAAGCCCAGACTAGCACAGATGAGCACATGAGACTCAGGAAGGCTGTGGAGCCTCCTAAGCATCACAGTGAGTTAAGAGATGAGTGTGGATTTGGAAACAAGGTCCACTGCTTCTTGTGTTCATGACCTTGCCATTCTGTTGTGCCAGTTTTTCTAGAAAGATGTGGTAGACATTCATAAGTAGTAGCTAACAATATTGACCCACTGACAAGATGTGCTCACTCATACAGTCGTGCCACGGTGGTTATGGAGCAAACACTGATTTGTGATTGGAAATGAGGCCTGCACCACAGGAGGGATTTGATGACTGATACTGTAACCTGTTCAAGAGCCAATGACTGGGAAGATCATAGGTACTAAAATAGTCCTACTTTTGTTGTTTTGTAAATATACATGCTATCAAATCACATGATGAATATTTATGTGTATATCCACAGATTTATGCTGCTCTCAACTTGAAAATTCTTTTTGCAATGTGTAGTGGTTAACGCACAGACTCAGAGCTGATAGAAGTGCCAAACAGAAATAACTTTGAGTGTTCTGTTGCGGATGGGTCATTCATATAAATCTACTATCCCAAGTCTCAGAAAACTTTTCACAAGAGTGGGTAGAAAGAATGGAAGAGCCAGCAGATGGTGGGTGGGGGATGGAGTTGTGAAATGCTGGCTTCTGCAGACGACCTGATATTGTGTAACAGCTTCCTTTGAGACTGAAACATTCCATCCTGCAGGAAATTCCTTAAAGAGGAAGATAAACTACTCAAAACAGCTTCAGGAAATCCCTGAAACTGACTAGATTCACTAGGCCCCTCCCTGCCAGAGGAAGCAATACAAGCTGAGAGTCTCTCTCAGACAAGCAGTACAAAGAAGACTAACTATACCAGCTGTGTGGAGGAGGATTAGACCAAGTTTAGTCACTGGGAAAGGACAGTTCCTGGTCTGTTGAGCTGCTTGCAGGGTGTGCAGTGTGCTCCAGATTCCCAGCTTTGTAAGCTGTCACCCATGCTGGCATGGGCTTTGCTGATACAACTGTCTTTGAATCACTTTCACTATTGAAAGTGACCCTTCACCCATACTCATGTGCTGAGAGTCATTCTCCTTTGAAACATAGTTGCCACAAATCCATACACACATGGGCAGCACTAATTAGACTTGCAATGCTACTAATAACAAAAAATGAAAACAAAAAGGACATGGGAAGGAGAGGAGGTGGGAGACTTGGGGTAGTTGGAGCGATGTATTAGTGCATAGATGTGATTAGTACACTTTGTATACATATATGAAACTTTCAAAGAATACAAATATTTAAAAGTGTGGAGGCTGAAGGGATGGCTCAGTGGCTAGTTGATCTTGTAGAGGACCCAGGTTCCATTTCCAGCATTCACCTCTTGGCTCACAACCATCTGTAACTCCAGTTCAAGGGAATTTGATACCCTTTCCTGACCTCTGCACCAAGCACACATGTGGCAAGCACACACACACACACAGGCAAAACACTCACATATAGAGTAACATGAATAAATCTAATAAAATTATTTTAAAAGTACGTGGTAGCTATTAATATGTATAACAAACAAATTATAATGGCATTTTAAAACTGCTAACAGTTAGGAACTAAAACCTGTCACGATCACCCTGTCAGTCACAATAACCCTGTCAGTCATGATCACCCTGTCAGTCACGATCACCCTATCACCTTGTCAGTCACAATCACCCTGTCAGTCACGATCACCCTGTCATTCACGATCACCCTGTCATTCACGATCACCCTGTCAGTCATGATCACCCTGTCAGTCATGATCACCCTGGCTCCATATCTTTGTTGTGGGTCTAGGGTGAATCCAAAGATTCACCACCCATCTGACTCAAGTTTTGGTTTTAGTAAACTAGAGGCTTTTTATTAAAAAAAAAGAGACTTGCCAATACCAAACCAGAGAGAGTTCTCTAGGTAAGACCCCAGCCACTGTTATCCAAAGGATTATAAAACCCACAAAGGTATAATTTTGAGGAACCAAATGGACTCGTATCCTGCTGGGTGCAGGCAAGGCTTGATTTTGTAATAGACATCTTCAGGTGCCTCAGTCACCAAAGCAAGCAAACATTTCATACAAAAGCAGAACTTAACAGCCTGTCTAATCTTGTGACCCATTACTTACAGGAATAGCTGAGGCACTGAAATTCTTTGCAATAGTCAGCAATTTTTTTGAGAATAGCCCAACTGCACCAGGAAGGTCCATCTCAGGTCAGCTGACAGAGTACATTCAGGGTAGGAGCAGCTTCCTCGAGTTTATACAGGCTAAAACCAGTATTGTTACAAGCCTAGCACTGTAGATTATCCTACACAGGATGTTAAACATCTTTAGCTTACCATCCAACTAGTCTAAAGTACTGAGTGGCTCGAAATGCTTTCTCTAAGAACAAAATAAAGCAAATGAAGACAAAACCAACAAAGTCAGTCAAATTTCTGAATGCTTCAGAAGTTACCCTCCACTTCAAACATTTTCCGGCTCAGTGTTGTATCCAAGTTGAGCCCCCAGAAAGCCCACCAGTGTTAGGAATATTTTCTAACACGAGCTCTCTGCCTACGCAAAAATCCCAATCAAGCCAAATCACAAGTCGAATTTAAGGATATCCAGGTTTTAATGGGATTCTTGCAGTTTTAAGTGGCCCCAAGGGGAACCGGGAAGCCGCGAATGTGACCTCGGGGGTGGGGGGTGGGTTTTAATGGGATTCCTGCAGTCTTAGGTGGCCCCAAGGGGAACTGGGAAGCCACGAATGTGACCTTGGGGGTGGGGGTTGGGGAGACCAAGAAGGGATGATCCTGTCTGGGGAGCAGTTTAAATGGACTGGGGAAGTGGTCAAGGTTTGGCAGGCTGCCTTGCCCCTCCTCTGGGGGAGGGGTCAAGGATTTGATGGGCACAGGGGTGGAGCCTCCAAAGATGGAGGCCAGAGACTAGGATTTACAACCAGGATCCAGTCAAGTCCAGAATGCAAAAGCAAGGTTTATTCAGCATATTATTCAGCCAGGCTGGGGTCTCGTCCACTACTCACCACGCAGCACAGTAGGGAGGAGAGCTTCTCATCATTTGGGGTTGACATTATATAGGCAAAAACTGCAAGCCAGGTTCATTTTGGGTCAAGGGAGTTGGTCTTGCATAACAGCAGGTGTGCCTTATCTCTAACATGCCCCCTCCCAAAGTGGTCATCTCTAACAGGTCCCCTCCCAAAGTGGTTATCTCTAGCAGGTCCCCCTCCCCAAAGCAGTCAAATCTCCTGCTCCCTGAGAGCCCACAGAGCTAGGTGTTAACAGGTGACCTGCTGCCAGGAACACTCTGTGGTCTGCACTCTGAGCTCAGCGTCCTAGTTAGACATCCTGTTTTCAACCAGCCCTAGACGTCTTGCATTTGAACCTAGTGCCCTCATCAGCTCCTAAGCAAGCAAAAAGTTCCTTAAAATTTTCCATGTCCTTACATCAGCAGCCTCAAATTTGCTTCTTCCTCTCTGAACCCCTCATCTTTGCTGAAAAACAATTCTCACCTTCTACTCCAGATTTTCAACTTTTGTTAACCAACAACATCACAGTTCCAGCCCAGGGAGCAGCATCTGTATCACAATCCCCTGCTGCTGGCCCAGGGACCAGTTTCTTTTTCACAGTCAGCTGCCGACGGCCCAGGGAACAGCATCTGTGCACAGAGTGTCATGAGAACACAAGTGCGCATCATCTGTTGGACTTGAAAGGCACAGAAAAGAGGAATTAGAGAATGCCATAGCATGAAACTTGACAAAACTGGCATACTGGGAAGTTAAATTGACTTTCTTTTGTTACGTAGATAATAATCTTAATTCCTAAACATGTCTTATATCTATGAGCTTGCTATAAAAATACAGGAAGATGAATGCATCCAAAATTATAGGTTTGGCTCATCTTAGTTGCCAGCTTAATTGGATCTGGAATCTAAAAGCAAACTGCTGGACACTTCCGTGAAGGCCCTTCTTGGTCAGATTATTTCAAGAGGGACGACCCCCAAGTGTGTCAGCTCCTCCTGGGGTCAGCCTACATTTGTTGTTGTTTTGTTGCTGTTGTTTGTTTGTTTGTTTGGTAAAGAAGAAAGGATGCTTGGTTTTTGTCTGTTTGCCTTCACTCTTGCTGGCAAGTTCATCTACTCTGTGTCTGCCTCTGATGATTTCTTCATGAACATTAAAACAAACTTCTTTGGCTTTCACTATGGACTGAGGAAAACAGCTCTCTAATAATCCTCCAGGTCCACAGAGGCATACTGAGGGTGCAGAGACGCCTGGCTTCATGGACTAAGTGGCTGCTGGGCTCTCAGTTGCTCTGTTATGAGACACCCATTGCTCCGCCAGCCCTATTGAGGAAAGCAGCTAGCAAATCCTTTTGTAATTTATATTTATTCTATTGTTCTGCTCATCTAGAGAACCCTGAGTGACATGTCACAGTTTAAGCTGAGTGACTTTTAGAATCACCAATCAGTGGGAAAAATCCTATCTACATAAAGTGGGCATCATGCTAGAAAACAACCAAAATAAAACGAAACAAACTCTGGTGTGTTTTTCATTTCTAATGCTTCAAGCGGTACTTTTAAAAAATGATTGGTTTTTGTTTTGTATATGTGTTTGAGAGAGTGTGTGTGATGTGCCGAGTGGTGGAGCTGGCAGAGCCCAGGACAGGGCATCAGATGCCCTGGAGCTGGAGTTTCAGGCCATTGTGAGCCACCCAACATGGATGTTGGGAAACAAACCCAGATGCTCTGCAGGAGCACTGAGCGACTTTCCCACCTCCCACGCTCCTGTGTTGAAACTACATGCTTAGCCTGATGCGATTGGGTGAGAACAACAGTGGGACTGGAAACTGTAATCTGTTCGGTAGTTTGAATGCCATTGGTCCCAACAAGCTCATAAGGAGAGGCACTGCCAGGAGGTGTGGCTTTGCTGGCGTGGGCGTGGCCTTGTTTGAGGAAGTGTGTCACTGTGACAGCAGGCTTTGAGGTTTCCTATGTGCAGGATACCACCTAGTGTCAGTCGGTTTCCTGTTGTCTTTAAGATGCAGGACTCTCAGCTCCTTTTCCAGCACTGTGTCTGCCTAAACCCTGCTGTGTCCACCATGATGATAATGCACTAAACCTCCAAACTGTAAGCCACCCCAATTAAATGTTTCCCTTCGTAAGATTTGCTGTGGCCTTGGTGTCTCTTCACAGCAATAGAAACCCTAACTAAGACAATAATGAATCTTATATGTGAGCGAGGTAGAAATTTATAGGTAATTAACTTCAGCTTCCTTCCCAAATCAGACATCCCTTCTGGCTGTTCCATTACCCTTCCCCTTGGCCACCTGAGAGTTGACTTCATTTCTGATGTTCACAGAAGCTTATATCAATTATAAACTGTTTGGCCTATTAGCTCAGGCTTATTATTAACTAGCTCTTACAGCTTAAATTAACCTATAATCCTTGTCTATATTTAGCCACGTGGCTTGGTACATTTTCTCAGTGTAGTATTCTCATTTTGATCCTCTGCATCTGGTGGGTGACTGCTCTCTGCCTTTCCTCTTTCCAGATTTCTCTTAGTATGGTTGCCCCACCTATACTTACAAATCTTTACAGTGCACAAGAGTATTGTCCCACAGCATTTCCCCTTTTCTTTCTTCAAAACAAGACCCTGAATCTAATCTCATTTGTTTAGCTTTTTTCCTGACCATTATCCATAACAACTAGTAATCAACACACTAAGCAAAGACAAACATCCATAATCAATTTTGGGGGGGAATGTGGGTATAGTTTTCTAGGCTATTCCCTGCTATCTGGGGACATTGATAATCTTATGGGGGACCCTGAGAAAGTTTAGGTTTATGGTCAGATCCTGAGTGGAGTGTCTGGTGGGGCTGGGTCACCTCCACCAGCAGTCTTGAGGCTCTGCTGGATACAGAACTCAGAGGAAACTGCAACAAAAACTGCAACATTGGATCATCTAGACCATCTATTACCATTGGAGATTTTTCAGGGGGTCTTCTTTGATCAAACCTTATTTTTCTTAACCCAGAATGAATCCACAGTCCCTCATTTCCTTTGGAAACAAAAGCAAAACTTCTTCTCCAAAGTAACATATCTTTTGATTTAAATTTTTAAGTCAAGGCACTTTCAAAATATATAGGGTGAATTAATCCAGCAACATTTCTAATCAAATATCTTTTAGCAGCTGTTGCTC
This sequence comes from Ondatra zibethicus, assembly GCA_004026605.1. Lineage (NCBI taxonomy): Eukaryota > Metazoa > Chordata > Mammalia > Rodentia > Cricetidae > Ondatra > Ondatra zibethicus. The sequence continues at coordinate 17,696 of PVIU01025409.1, forward strand.
TTTCCTCATCAGTCAAACAACTCAAAGAAAATGCAATAACATAGGATACCCAGGTTGTTAGTGTATTTTTCCATCTTTATGTGACTTTAATTTTTTACTCTATTTCTTTCATTTTTAGTTTTTAGTTTTTTGAGACAGGGTTTCTCTGTGTATCTTTGCCTGTCCTTGAACTCATTTTGTAGACCAGGCTGTCCTCAAACTCACAGAGATCTGCCTGCCTCTGCCTGTCAAGTGATGGAATTAAAAGTGTGTATCCCAAACCCGATTATTTCTTTTTTCTTTTAAGGACTTTCTCTCTCCTTTTTGTTTTCTCTCCCAAGCCTATGTGTATATATAAACACACTGTCAACTGTTTAGAGGGTTTTTTTTTTTGGTCTGAATCTGTTTTTACTGTATATCTCTATCTTTTTCTGAGCACATGAGTCTTTAATTTGCTAAGTGATATGGCATTGGCAACTGGCTCTGCCCATTTCTTATCTTTTTGAAAGTCTAGCTTCATGGCAGAGGTATAGGCAGGAGCCAGGTTTACACAACTCTGAAGTTTCTAGGTCCATTACACCACCAAGAAGCATGCTTCCAACTGCTCATAAACACCACTTAAGTGTTCAGTGGTAGGGTCTCTTAAGAGAACTGCAAGGTGTTTGTGGCCAAAGGTGAGTCAGGAAGCCTCTCATAAAGGAGCCACCTTCTGCTTGCCAACAGAGCCTACCAGAGAAAAGACCGTTATCTAGAAGTTGAACTTGACTCTGTTCTTTCTAGAATCTTTTTTTTTTTTTTTTTTTTTAGTTTTCTCAGGCATTATGTCAAAATTCTTGCCAAATGTTTGGGTGCCACTTGTAGGTGGAAGTTTCCATCCTGCCCAGTTGCCCAGTCCAAATAATCACACAGAAACTGTATTAATTACAACACTGTTTGGCCAGTGACTCAGGTGTATTCTTAGCTAGCTCTTAAATCTTAAGTTAACCCATTTCTATTATTTTTGTATCGTACCATGAGACTCCTGGTTTGTTACCTCACATCTTGCTTCTTGAGTAGCTACATGACAACTGCCTAACTCCACCATCTTTCTCCCTGTATTAAGTTTCGTTTTCCCACCTAATCATGTTCTTGCTCTGCCACAGGCTAAAGCACCTTCTTTATTAACCAATGGTAATAAAACATATTTATCACATTCAGAGGTGAATCCCACATCATCTCCCCTTTTCTGTCTAAATAAAAGGGAAGGTTTTAACTTTAACATAGTAAAATTACATATAACAAAACAGGTATTAAGCAAGAATTACAGTTACAATATTTAGTCTATCTGTATCTGGCAAAATTAAGGAAAATATTCTATCATCTATTTTATCTTTGTGAGCTACACATGGCAGCCCTGAAAACCGATGAAAGACCCGGATAAATCCAGACCTCTCTAGCAGGAAGAGAAGAGCCATAAAATCCAGGTTAGCCGGGTCAGTGACTCTGTTTCAGGAACTAGCTGAAGATAAAGTTAGTTTATAATCTTGAGAATAATCTTGAGAAACAGGGAGTTACCCCCTTGTGATGATCACTGGCATTTTTGGAATTTTCCAATGATGCCCTCCCCACCCCCTTTGGATTACTGGGTTGTGGTTTCATCCCTTAAAAACTTCTCCCAGCTACTAGGGGTTGAACTCCTCCCCTGAGTGGGCTATGAGTCTCGACCCCAGTGCTGGTACTTGTCAATAAACCTCGTGTGATTGCAGCAAGGATGGCCTCTCATGAGTTCCTGGGAGGTCGTGTTATCCCAAGATTTGAGTGAGAGTCTCCTGGATCCGGAGGTCTTTCACCAACACAGATCTTGTTCTCTGTGTTCCCATAACTACAACCAGAAGTGAGGTGTGTATCATTTCTTATCTGGCCTGCCACAGTCATTTGAGGTACAGGGGCACCGCCTGTGATGCTTTCTTCTTTCAGTCATTTTTAAAACTGTGTGCAGATATGTGTGTATATGCTGGTAGAGAAAGCTTCACATGTCTGTTTGGTTGGAAGTTTCACCCCAGTCCCCTGGCACCCTTTTATCCAAGGAGGCTGGGATGTTTGATTCGAAATGTCACCCCAGCCCTCTGGTAACCCTTTATCCAAGGAGTCTGGGATGTTTGGTTGGAAATGTCACCTCAGCCCCTAACAACCTTATCCAAAGAGTCTGGAATGTTTGGGTGGGGCTTCACCCCAGCCCCTGGCATCCATTTTGGAGTGGAAAATTCCTTTTCAAGCCCTTCCCCTGGCTGTTGCCTACGTCCAAAGTCCTCCAAGAAATCTCACCAAATGGTGAGCCCTCCCCAGAGAGGGTCAAGACTACTCCCACAGACTATTTAAAGTGCTCCCCAGGCAACAAATATGTGGTCTTTCTGGTTCTCCTTTCCCCTCACTGTGGTTTCTGGGTCTTTCTCCCTGGGGGGACCTGGAGAGCCACCTGGGAGGGCTGGCATCCATTAAACCTGGGCATTTTTCTAATTTGGTTTGGTTTGGATTATTGCATCTTGGAGAAGTTTGTCAGGCCGCAAAACCTTTACAGTGTCATTCCTTCTGCCTTTTGTTTGAGACAGAATCTCAAATCAGCTTGCATCTTCATTAAGTGGGTTAGTCCAGCTGGCCTGCTAGCTTCCATGGCTGTGCTTGCCTCTGCCTCTCATGTTGCTCTTGCTGTTGCTGAGATAATAGGCACATACTACCATGCCCAGATCATTTATATAGGTTCTAGGCATCAGATTTGAGTCTCTATGCTTGCAACAAGAACTTTACCAACTGACCCATACTCTCAGCCCCTTCTTTGTGTACTTCTAAAATTCAAGAGCCCGTTACTATCATCACTCTCTCAGGATGTATTCTGATGTCCGTCCTCACTCTAGCATACAAATATACGGCGTTTCATTCATAAAGCCACTTTCCTCCTGAGAATCATCTGTGTTTCATTTCTGATTTTTAGAGGTGTTGATTTTTGTGGTGTGGGTCAGAATTCATATTCTGGGATAGAATTCAGCAGAATTCTCCTTTGAGAATTATTTGAAATTATTTCTCCACTTAGAGTTTGTATATTTTATAAGCAACTCAGGGTCCTGAGTTCTTAGTCAACACACTTGCCAGTTTTCTGTGGCATCCAGAAAAGAAGGTGAAATCAAGCCAGAGTGTGATTCAGCTTTCTCTCCCCATCTCCTCTGCTCGCCCTCCCTCTGCCTCTCCTTCTTCCTCTCCCTCAAGCGAGAATCATAAGCTTTATTATGCTAATTTAGGGCCACAGTGTTCCAGGGACAATTCCTCAAGTCAGATTACAAAGACTCCACGTGGGGTGCTAGTCACTGAATGAAGGCTAAGTTGAAAGTTGAATTTTGCCGACACAGTCCACACTAATGTTTCATCTTTCCTACTGGCCAATAGATTGCTATTTTCTAGTTTGTTCGTGTTCTGTACCACAGTGACACATTTGATTTTGAAAATTATTTGCAGCATTCCTTATGACTTTAAGTACTTTCTCCCATTTTACCCTCAGGGCAAATGGTAAGCCTCCTGTTCTTTGTTCCTGGGAACCCCTCAATGTGCAATAGATATTTACTAAACACCAACACTGTGCCAAGTGCTTCAGAATTCCAGACACAAGTTTATGAAAGATGAGGCCATTGGCTCCTCGTGAAGTGGATTTGTGCTTTTAGTGACTTGCAGTCCAGAATAAGGTTGTTTGCACCCCCTTGTGATGGGAGAACAAACCCTGACTCCTGCTGCACCCCATCTGCCTCTCTCCGTCCCTTCATTCTTCTTCTCTCTTCCCCTTCAGCCTGTCCAAGTCATTGTACACTGATTTCCCCGGACATTTACCTTCCCTCTGCCTTTTACTTGGAATGAATGCTCTTCCCACTCTGCAAATTTATCCCAAACTGCCTCGGAGAAGGCACTGAGAGACGCTTCCCTTTCTCTTTTGAAGATGCTCTAGTGCCAATTAGAATGAGTTCAGTGCACAGTTCTTGAGTTTTTGTTGGTAAGCTGCTTTCACATCTTAATCTATTCTGCATTATAGTAACTGCTTCCACCCCTCTGGGGAGCAGACCACGGCTCAGCCACTTGTCTGCTCTAAGACCTCGGATAAGCACCTTAGCAACCCTTCCTTTGTAAGAGGAAGAAGAATAACATTAGCCTTCAAGCAAGTTATTTCTTTCCTTTTCTTTTAGCATGCATTGCTGGCTGATAAATCTGCATCACATCAACAAGTGACATTTGCTGGCTTGGATGTTTAACTGAGGTGAAGTAGTCCATGGCTCCACTTTCCTTATGCGGTGCCAGCCAACACTATTTCATATTACAGACAGAATATTCTAGAAAGTTAAAGACTTCTCTGCACATCCTGGTCTTAGAGTAGGAGAGTCTCCAGCTGACTGAACAAAGCATATAGCATGCTAAGAAAGTAGGATTCAAGGGCGAGGACTGCCTATTACTGCAGCAGAGCCTATCCTGCCCCGACTAAAACAGCCATCCTTATGCAAAATGCTTGGTGCTACTTTGCATATGGGAATGTTTACTCATTTTAAATATTCACATTCACTTGCACATGGTGAGGTAGGGAGGATATAAGTCCTACTCCTGCATGGTCGTTCAATCTCAGTGTTGTATTCTGGTGTGGTTTAAAAGATCCCACAAGGGGGCTGGAGAGATGGCTCAGAGGTTAAGAGCACTGGCTACACTTCCAAAGGTCCTGAGTTCAATTCCCAGCAACTACTTGGTGGCTCACAACCATCTGTAATGAGATCTGGTGTCCTCTTCTGGCCTGCAGGGACATATGCAGACAGAACACTGTGTACTTAATAAAAATAAATAAATTAAAAAAAAAGATCCCACAAGCAAAAGGCTTCAAGTTTCATATGTGGTACTTGCTTCCCACAAACTTATTTGTTTCATCTCAAATTAAGCCTTCCATCATGTCATGAACTTATTTACTGCATAGGATTGGTGGGTAGAAAAAGTGCTTCCGTAAGTGTCTTTGTCTCAGGAGAATGCTGAGACTCTCTCTTCTGCCATGTGAGAGAGGCCATGTCCTCTTCACCTTAGGAGCAGAAGCAGTGTGAGAAGCAGTTTATCCCAGGAGGCCTCTGTCTCCAGGAAGCAGAGGATCCTTGGTGTTGGGTTTAGGTCAACTTTTTGTTGTGGCACAGAGAACCGTTCTCCCCATTGATTCCACCATTTCCTGGTTCTGTGAACCTACAGGTCCTGATTAACTTCTTGAGATTAGTTCCCCATTCATAAAACTGGAAAAGAAAAAAATAGCATTTGGTAAGGTGCCAACTCTATAGTAAGCATCTAATAATGGCAGCTCTTGCCATTAGAGCCAACTGCAGCTCAGATCACTGCTTCTCCCTAATACTGCACAGAGCTCACTGAACAATGGTGCTCCTTGTACAACAGTCAGGGAAAAAAGAGAAGAGAAGAAGGAAAGGAAAGGAAAGGAAAGGAAAGGAAAGGAAAGGAAAGGAAAGGAAAGGAAAGGAAAGGAAAGAAGGAAAAAACCAGAGAGCTTCAGTTTGAGTTTGGAGGGAAAGAGGGCTTTTCTGAGCCTATTAACTTCTGCAGATGGCTGAGGAGGCCAAGCGCACATAAAAGAGCTTTGGCGAGCTGCAGGAGTAGCGCCTATGCCTAGGGGTCCAGCAGAGCAGCTTCATTTCATATACAACCATACAGTATTAAAGTATCGCAATATACAAGACTGGGGAGATGGCTCAGTTGGTAAAGAGCTTGCTTCACAAGCATGAGGACACAAGTTTGATCCCAGAGACAATGCAAAAAGCTGAGTAGGGTGTAGCACACCTGTAATCCAAGCAATAGTGTGACGGACAGATCTCTGGCTCTGGATCTTGCTGGCTAGCATCCCTAGCTAACATTGAAATTCCAGGCCAATCAAGACCTAAAGAAGGGCTCCAAATGTTGTCTTCCAAATGCACATGCTCATGTGCATAACACAAATTATAACACACAGAACACACTAATATAGAAATTATTACATTTACATATACAAATGACTATAACTATAATTTCATTGTTTCTCTGGAGTCTTTGGGTTGCAAAAGAGTTCTTCCTTTGAAGAAACAAGCAAACAAACAAAGACAGCAACTGTCAAATTAGAATTTTCAAGGTGCTGTAAAAACTGAGAATGACAAGGTTCAGGACTGGGGAGTCTTCTCAGGCGTAGACTCTTTCCTTTCCTTTTCCAGTGCAGGATGGGTGAAGTTAAAGGAGCAGAGACTCAGTTCAAAGC
>PVIU01025410.1:0-23774 GCA_004026605.1 Ondatra zibethicus
TGGATGGATGGATGGATGGATGGATGGATGGATGGATGGATGGATGGATGGATGGATGGTCTAACCCTAAGGTTCTTTGTGTCATGAAAAACAGTTTGCAGTGGGCTTAAGAACACAGGCCAGAAAATCACAGAACCTTAGACTTTAAACCCCGACTCTTGTCACTTCCTCACTGCCTTATCTTTGTTCCTTATCCTCTCTGCTCCTAAACTTCCTATCTGTGAAATGGGGGTGCAGGGAAAGAGTTAATATAACCTACCTTGTCAGATAGTGCGTGGAGATTAAGTGGAGCACTGTGTAGACGTATTAAGTCCCTGACCTGAAGTCAGCATAGCAAATGCTAACTGATACTGTGGTTTTCCCTGCCGTGTGACCTGTTCTTCAGAGAACAAAGGCCCAAGAAAAGTAGTCTTCGGGTGTGAGAGGCTGTGCGTTTGGAAGAATGATGGTACAATATCCCCAGCCTAGGGCAGGAGGAGGAAACAGAGCAGAAAGTCTTTATTCGTGACGTCACGAGAGCCAAAATGTGTTGGAGAAATTAGAGCACTGGGACCAGCAGGAACAGGAGGAATGTCCAGTTTAGTACTCTTAGTCTTCTCCAGCATCCATCCCAGTGAGAGTCAGCAGCTGCTTTGCTCTCCTTCCCCAATTAGCCATTCTATGCATGTTACCAGGCCAACTTTCAATGATACAGAGGAACAAAAATGGCCAGGCAAATAATACCATGTCCAAACAAGCTAGGCTCATTTGGGAAAACCTTCCCTGTATCGATGTGCTAAGAGCATCCTGGAAGATCATTGCTGGGAGGGGCTGGGAGACCATCTACTGGTCTGCATGGCTTCGCTAACACTGTCTTCAGCTTTTAGAACCTTTTAGAGACATTTATGGACATCCAATAAATGTCTCGTGAATTCATCCTCTCTAACCCTTTCCTTTGCTTATGAGGAACCAGATGTCACCCAGACTTGGAATAGGATCTCACCTGAATTTCTGGCTATAATGGAAGCAATTAGAATTTCCACACTTCAACAGCATGTGTTGACTTTAGTTGCTGTCTAACCCCAACATCAACAGAACAAAGTATCAAGACAGCAAGCCAAAGCGGGGTGTGTAATTAGTGTATCTTGACCTAGAAAACGAGCGCACATCCCCAGTGCCTTGAGAAGATACAGATACTGATTCAGTAGGCCTGGGAAAGGTTTAAGAGTCAACCTCTCTATAAGGTCCTCGGAGGTGCCAGCGCTGCTGATCCCTGGGTCTAGAATGCTTTTGGTTTCTGATCGGGAATTACTTGTGCTTTCAACAGCTGTGTTTCTGGATCAAGGGAAAGTATATCATGAGGTTTTATGTTCAGAGAAGGCCCTGGGCTACACCCCAATCCCTTTGTTTAAGAAGAGTGAGATTGGTTACAAGAGAAAGTATAGTTGTTTAGGATTCAAAACATTTAACTAAGAATGGTTGTCTTAACCCTCCTCCCCTTCCCCAAAATGGGCAGTGGTAGCATGTACCTTTAATCCCAGCACTTAGGAGGCAGATGCAGGTGGATCTCTGTGAGTTCGAGGCCAGCTTGGTCTACAGAGTGAGTTTCAGGACAGCTAGGGATATACAGTGAAACGCTGTCTCCATTAAAAGAAGGAGAAGGAAGAAGAAGGAGAAGGAGAAGGAAGAAGAGGAAGAAGAAGAAGAGGAAGAAGAAGAAGAAGAAGAAGAAGAAGGAAGAAGAGGAGGAGGAAGAAGAAGAAGAAGAAGAAGAAGAAGAAGAAGAAGAAGAAGAAGAAGAGGAAGAAGAGAAGAAGAAATATTAGAAGTCTATTTTCTGTAAACCATTACGCTCTGTAAGAGCAGGAAACCCCGTGTGAACAGTGAAAATGCTACAATTCAAAGCCTACGGTAGCCTCCGATCTGAGCCAGGTGTTTTGGGCAGTGTTTGTTGGTTTAGTGTGGCATGGTGGTGTGTGTGATGCGTTGCTGGCATTGTGTGCTCAGAACCAAGACCACACATGGCTGAGTGTTGCCAGAAACACTTACGATGTGGTCCCTCCTTGATTTTGAATTGTTTTGGCCTTTGTATGTTGAGAAAACTTTTAATGCTACCAAACCTTTTGGCAGCTCCCACATTCAGTTACAGGACCTCATATGGGGTGGTCCGGTTTAAGAAACTGTGTTAAGTGAGTAAATGAACACACACCTCTATGAGTTGTAGGACAGGTAAAGGGGACAGACAGAGAAGAAAGGGAGCCCTCAACCTCGCAATCAGGGCTGGCCCCAGTGGCCTGCAAGGCCTCTCTTCTCTTTGCTGCCAGGATCTGAAGGCTCTTGTCAACCTTCTCTATCTTTATCCAGCAAGAAATGAGGATCTTCAAATCCTCCATCTACCCTGGGGACTGAGTGATGCCAGGAACCCCGAACCTGGGGAAATCTCTTATTGCAGGACAGATTGACAATATTTAAGTAGATGTGTCGAGATCAGTTATGAAAACCCCATTTTTCTAGGGTAGGGAAGAACAGTACAGTTTAAAGGACAAATGCAATGCAAGTCAAAAGCCCCAGTCCTGATGTGTGATTACAGACCACAGCAAATCAGTTGTGCAAACTCAGCACCTTCCTCACCGGGTTCCGACACTCCCAGTGGCCGGCTGCGACAGCTTGGCATTCGGGGACAGAGAGGGAGAGAACGGGCGCTGGGATGTAAAGCTAGATAACTTGTCTGAAATCGTGTGGGATTCAATCAAATGTAATCAAGAAGACAGGAGAGGCTAAAGCATCCAGTTCTTAATTAACCAAAAAAAAATCATCTAATTATCAGTGTAAGCTCCAATTGTGGTCCTTTTGAATGGTCATTTATGTGTTATTGTTGCATTTGACATTTAGATGGAATGCTTTAATGAAAACAAGAGCCAATTCCCTAATCAGTAAATTGCCCTGCCAGTGCCTTGCTGGGACTCTTATTCTCATTTTCTTATTGAGAAGCTATGTTAAGAATTAGAAGTACATAATACATTTCTAATCATGTATAGCCCTTCTTCTAATGCTAGAAGGAAGAAACCAGGATGGCAGTTTGGTCAAGGCAAACGGGAGTGTTTCAGACTCAGAGGCATCCTGGAACACACGCTGGGCTTGGCTGCCTTGTCTGCGGTAGGATGTAGGCGAGTTCTAAGAATGTCCGACCTTGCCTGAATGCTGCTCTCAAGTGAGAGCCACCTGTTCCTATTATATGGAAGTTGTGGGGCTCTTGTGGTAGTGAAGACCTTGCTTGTGGTTCAGATCAGGACAACAGCCAGTAGACAGGGCTTGGAAATGTTCTTTGTTAGGACCTTTCAAGCAGTGAGCTGGCTTTTCTTAACAAGTGGTGCTGGTCACAAGGTGTTAAAAGAGATCCTGATGATTTGCTCAGTAATTCTGGCCATGCACAGCCCTTAGGACAGATACTCAATCATGAAGTCCTGGCTACTTGCAGTAACAAACATGGATTGCCTTGCTGGTCTTGCACTCGGCCGTGGTTGAAGAGTTGTTAAGCACAAGATGAATGCTGTACGATAGAAATCAATGATGCACTCCCTGGACAGGCGTGCAAGGGAGCAGCAGGTACAGTTTGAGAGTCGTCTTCTGAGAAAGCGTTTAAAGGAAAATGTTGCCATAAAGGATCTGTCCGAGTTACTCTCTTCTCTAAACACAGTGGTTTTTTAAATGTGTATGTGGGGAAACTTAAAAGGAAATGTCTGGTTAAAAATTTACTCCTGTTTATTGTCATTGTTTTCTTTGCCTGGCGTCATAAACAAAACAAGTCAGAGTCTGTTGTTCTGTCTGAACTCATTTCTGGATATTGCTTTCTGTGAACAGAAACTCTTGGGCAGACTTGAGGATGGCTTGTATAGTTAGACATGTAGAAAGTAAAAAGAAAACACAGAAGAGTAAAGTGAACCCAGTGCAGACCCTGCCATGGCCCCTTGCATGTGCTAGGACACCTACTTAAGTGATGTCACATTACGGCTACAGTCACAGTCGTCTGGTTTTGATGGAGCCGTGTGAGAGGCCCTGGGACGACTCCTGTCAGAGACTAAAATTGCAAATGTGAATCTACTGATTTTTATAAAATGTCTATGTTAGTTTTTGGCTTAAGTTATTCCACAAGTAATGGCGCTGTGATGTCAAGCAGCAGTTGTCTAAGATGGGTTTTTCTCCTGGATGGCACCCAGCTTTGCCTCCACAGAAACTGACAAGGGGACGGATGACATGTTCCGAAGATGAAGACTGTAATAAAAGTCTGCCAGAAACACTCTAATTTAGTTCTTAGGAACCAAATATTTAAGTGATAGCACGAAGGCAGGAGCATACATCTCTGCTCTACCCAGGGGCTAAACCTTCTGGAGGTAATCAGAACCGACATGGTGACAAGGACTCATGATGTGAAAAGACTCCTCCAGAAGCCATGCTTGCATGGGGTACTTTCATTTCAATAATGTGCGGAAAAAAGATTTAATGAGCAAAAAGATTAAGCCATAGGCACCTGTCAAACTTGTAATGTTCTCTGCAGCTTTCCTTCCTTCTAGAGTCTTGGTTTGGTCTGGTCTGATCTGGTCTGGTCTGGTCTGGTTGGTCTGGTCTGGTTGGTCTGATTGGTCTGACCTGGTTGATCTGGTCTGGTTGGTCTGATCTGGTTGATCTGGTCTGATTGGTCTGGTCTGGTTGGTCTGGTCTAGTCTGGTTGGTCTGGTTAGTCTGGTCTGGTTGGTCTGGTCTGGTCTTGTTGGTCTGTTCTGGTCTGGTCTGGTTGGTCTGGTCTGGTCTGGTCTGGTTGGTCTGGTCTGGTTGGTCTGGTCTGGTTGGTCTGGTTGGTCTGGTCTGGTTGGTCTGGTCTGGTTGGTATGGTTGGTCTGGTATGGTTGGTCTGGTTGGTCTGGTCTGGTCTCCACAGGCACTTTCTCTTCACAGAAAGCATGCAGCTTCCACCCTTGGCTTGCTGGGAACATCCCATCTACCACCCCCGCCTCTGCTTCGTGGCATGTTCTCTTTTCTTCCCCTGAGAGGAAGTGGAGTCTGAAGCCTGATGGGAAATTTCTTCAGGTGTTCCCACATTCTAAGCATTGGTTTTCTAAATGTTTGGGCAAGAGCAGAGGGCAAGCATGCATAGTCGAGGCTTCTGACTGCCCGGATGTGCTTGTAATCTGCTTTTCTAACATGGTGGTGGTGAAGCATGTGAAGTTTTACCTAATAATTAATTATCTTCTCTTTCCTTCTCCTCTCCCCCTACTTAACTCTGTTCATGACCATAAATGTGACTTCTAGTGGGGCTTTTTGCATGATATCATTGATCAAATTCTCTGCATTTGTAGTTTTCAAACTGTATTTTTGAAGTATTATGAACCTTTTCTTCCCTGAAGCTTCCCACCACAGGGCCTCAGACCACAAATCCAAACAAAGAAGAATAATCCAGGGTCTAATGTCATCTTATCTTCCTACCCTTGAGTCTTGGTCAAGGTGCTTAGCCTGACTTGGAGGTAGGAGCCTTTAATCCCAACACTCAGGAGGCCAAGACAGGTGACTGTATGAATTTGAGGGCAGCCTGGAGCCTGGGCTACATAGTGGGAACCTCTCTCAGTAAAAGAAAACGGGAAAGGAGGAGGAGGAAGAAAGGAGAAGAGAGAAATGAATACCTAGAATTATATATACAAAGTAGTGTTAGTAGAACTTTATTCTTTGACTTGGAAATTTCTAGTAGTAATTTATAGACACACTGAAACCATATTCTCGAAACAAATCCATGGGATAGAACCCTAACTGTGCTTGATAAGCAGATCTAAACCTTTAAGAGGGGAGAGAAGCCCCACCCACTCCGGTTCCTTTCAAACAGTAACTGTTTTGAAACTTCGCATGGGCTGAGCTTTTGAATCTTTAAACTTGACAAGTTTTGACACATCTCCTTCAGTAGAACTTAGACTGTGTGCTGTGAGCCCTGAGGTGTTGGATGGGAGTGGGAGAGCAGGCCTTGGGAGAACTGTCGAAGTCCAGCCTTAGCAACATTAAGTGGGTGTTCTTCTGTGGTGCTTTGTCACCCACAAGTGCACACACCGTATGTCACCCGAGTCCCAGGTGTCCCCAGGGCCTTTCATTTGTGAAGTAAGTTAATATTTTTAAGCAATATGCAAATATTTGGGCTCCTTATCCAACCTTTCCAATCCCTAAATTAGAATGACTTATATTTTGTTTTTATTAAAATATGTTAATCATACATAACGCGTTTCAATGACTTATATACATTTATGATCATAGTCCCCCATTTATAAAAATTGCTTATTTTTATGAAGTTTAATTATGCTATTGAATTAAATTCTATCACATGAATATCTAGAAATTTGAGATGGCTTAGCAGGTAGACGCACCAGCTGTTCTTCCAGAGGACCCACGTTCAATTCCCAGCTCACAACTGTCTGTAACCCCAGTTCCATAGGACCCAGTGCCCTCTTTGGGCACTGCACACACATAGTACAGACATGCAAGCAAAGCATCATATGCATAACTAAATATAAAGGGGGAAAGTTTAAAGTTAACAAGCTTCTGTGAGAAACAGGCAACATCTTGAGTTTAAAATATATGTATCAAAGGTTTGAAAGCCTTGTCTGTGTCATTGCACTCCCAGCACCCAACCTTGAGGCGACATCACAGGTTACCTGGTCATTTGGGAGAGGACCGTGCTAATTAGGTGGGGATTCTTACTGCCTTCATCAGAGCATAAGCATCCAACATCCCCAACGGTCTAGATTCTAAATGCTAACCCTGAAATAGATAGAAACTCCCAGTGAGAGCAATGGGGAGTCATGGCTGGTCTGACCATGAGGGAATCAGAACTCCAGGAGGTACTCTAATAGTTCCTAACACTGCCTGGGTTACCCTGGGAAGTGCCTGTCAATAATGACATAAGCAGTCATCAACTGACAGTGTCCAGATTAATATACAAAGGAACCAGGTGAGTTCATAAATAATACATAAAGGCTGAAGTCGCCCATTAAAACAGTAACGGTACATCAGATCCACTGAGCCAAATGAAATCAAAACCAAAAATAGCTACGAACTCAGCATTGATCTTTTTTCACTTATCTGGAATTAATTCCAAAATTGTTCATATGCTCATAAAATTCACAGCACAGTATTTCACCCTGACAGGATGATGTCCATAGGATCTTCAGGGCCTTGCGACTCTCAATTAGAAATTACTGAGTGATGCTGTGTTCTCAGAGGCCTCTACCTCTCAAGTGTTAGGAGTCTGTCCTCATAAAAATGTTCTTTGAAATGACAAATCACAGAATGAGAACGAGCCAGTAAGTGTGATGCACAGTGTAAGGTCTGTTCGCATTGGGAGAGTTTATCGTTAGAGTCACACTGTTCGCTTCTCCTCAGAGAAGATTCCACCCGACAGCGAACCAAAGAGACAGTGGCCCAGTAGCCTACACCTTCCTTTCCCCCACAAGCCTTCTTATTTCTTCTGCTAGGAGGCAGAAATAGTAGTTTTACTTAGTTATTCTCCAAGGAGTCCTAAATAATCTAAAATTTTTTCTGCCTAAATTTTATATCAATAATTAAAAATGAAGGCAAAGTCAAAGTTGCTTTAAAAAAAAACCGAGAAATAAATCTGAATTCCAGGCTTCCAGGAAAATGCTCAGAGCATAACTCCATGGACAGCTGTAGTGTATTTCCTTTCCAGGGTGTTGAGAGGGCCACAGCACAGATGCTAGGAGGTGAGGAGAGGCTGGAGTAGCTGCATGGCCCCAAATGACAAAACGGAGGTTACCGTCGGGGCAGAACACCCTTAGCACCACCATGCTGCTTGACTGCTCTACGGCAAGATTCTTCTTAGCTGCTTTTCTTTTTCCATATGACATACTAAATGCTTACTGTTTACTTCCGGGTCACTTGAATATATAAATACTCCACAGGTCATGCCATCCCAAAGGCATGTGTTTGTGGAGCTACTTAGACAGACGACTACAGACCTGACATTTCTTGTAGAGCTTCTAAAATTGTAAGCAGAATTCAGTTCGTACTATGTACAATGTTTGATGCAAGAGGGTCACAACTGCGCTCCCCTGGGCAAATTTTAGTGTGAGTTTTCATAGAACGGAACCGTCCCATAGCAGGTTGTCCCTCCCCACACTGTTATGAAAGTAATAAATGCAGCACAAATGTAGGGCCTCGGCTCAAGTAGAACTTGCCAGTTCCTGATCCCTGTGGCGGTTTGGTCAAGGCACACTTCACTCTGTAGCATTTGAAGAGGACTCTGGGACAGCTCCCTGAAGCAAGCATTAACGGCGCCAGCCGCCACTAGCGAATGTGTTCAAGGGCTCTGCCGGAGTCATTCTGAGGCAGCTACCACCAGCCGGCCTGAAAAACGTCTCGGATGTCTGGCTTACTGCTCTCCCACCCTGAATCAGAAGAAAACAAATAAAAACTTGTTTCCATTATTTTTTCCCCTGAATGTCCATATCTTCTCTCCCTCTGGGGCACTGCTTCAGGGGAGTTCTTCAAACAAATGCATCCGTAGGGCTGCCACCGCTGATGAGCGCCCCAGTCGCCTCTTTGGTCCCACGGCTCTGTACCAGTATTTGCGCTTGTGCCTTTCATGGCCCGCTCTGCCACTTTAGACCCACGTGCTACAGCATATCAAAACCTACAGGTTTAGCTTTTGCTTTTGTTTCTGATTTTTGGGTTTTTTTTTTTTTTGGTTGCTTTTGTTGTTTTGCTTTGTTTTGTTTTTGAGACAGGGTTCATCTTTGTAACAGCCCTAGCTGTCCTAGAACTAGCTCTGTATACCAGGCTGGACTCGAAGTCACAGAGATCCACCTGCCTCTGCCTCGCAAGTGTTGGGATTAAAGGTGTGCGCCACCACAGTCCAGCCCCCTACAGGTTTATCTTAATCTCAAAGTCATCTGTCATCATCTCCAATCTCCTCCACATCAGAACCCAGGGCTGAGGTCTGGGGAGATGCCTCAGGGGTTGAGAGCACAGGCTGCTCTTGCCCAGAACTCAGGTTCAGGTCCCTGCAACCACATCAGGCAGCTCACGACAGCCTGTAACTCTACTTCCTAGGGATCTGACCCCATCTTCAGGCCGCCGAGAGCATCAGGCACACAAGCGGTACACAGACATACAGACAGACAAAACTCATACATGTAAAATAAAAATAAATCTTAAAAGAGTGAAGAAACAGGCTTACACTGTCCACCTGTCTCAGCTTTCCTGCAAAGAGGAGGGCATTTGCCCTGCACAGCCTTCCTTTGGCTTCAGGTGATGCTCTGCATGGCTGTAAACTCACCTCTAAATGTTAGAAGTTTTGTGTAAGGTTCTATGTTTGGCTGCCAAAGCAAGATGACTTCAGAGGGATCTGAATGTGGGCAGCCCAAAGAATAAGAGGGTTCCCTCTGTGATAGAGAGGAGGTGGCCTTCGATGGGAAGTCACCAGGAATAGTCTCTGACATCTTAACTACAAGGGACTTATTAGACAAAAGCAAAGGCCAAGTTCATGCCCTCTCCCTCCTGTCTTCACTTAAGCTCAGGAAAACAAACACAGCTGTGTAAGTATCAGTGCAAATCTGTATGAACCAGTTCAGGGAGGGCAGCATCTACATCTGACCCACTCACTGCTGCCATTCTGGGAAACTGGCAGCTTCCCCAAGTGTGCCATTGCACCAGGAGTGAGAGGCCACATGGGTTCTGAGAAATTCTAGGTACAAGAAAACAAATTGGCTCCATTCAACAATGTAATTCATCCACTCCAGATGCATTTTACTATTCTAAGCATCCAGATCAAAACGAGGGTCTGACGAGATGGCTCAGGGGGTAAAGGCACTTGCTGGCAAACCTGATGACCTGAGTTCAACCCCTGAACCCACAAGGTTGGAGGAGAGAACCAGCTCCCACAAGTTGTCCTATTACCGCCACACACATGCAGTGGCATATTTGTACATTCTCACACACACACACACACACACTAAACAAATACCAGATTAACAGTAACCATGAACCATGAGACATAGATATTGAATAATTCTCAACTTTATTATTGCATCTAAACATTCTAATGACCATAGGCCCCACTATTCTGGTTGAGAAACTTTTGGGCAAGTCCTGTTCTATAGTTTCAAACCCACTTGAATCTTGGCTATGCGGAGGAAGCCCCAGGTGCAAATGTGGTCATACCTGGCTAGCAGCATTTGAAGTCCCCACCAGAGCTACAAAAACTCAGAGCTGAGCCAGAATGTCCCAGCACTCGGGGAGGCTCCAAACAAGTCGGCCTAATTTTATATAAATGCTTAGATAGTCATGAAATGAATTTCTTGGATGTCTAGCTTTTCTTTATATTTGTTTCTCTTTTCATTTTTGTTGCCATTTCCTATTTATTTGTTTGTTTGTTTGTTTTTACTAATTTCATCCAATTGGGAAGTAATGCATTTTCAGAAAGCTTTTTCAAAATAGTTTATTATTTATTCTAGTGAAAATACACACCTGATAAGGCCATTTTCTTTAAAGTCCCATTCACATATCTTTAAGGCAGATAAAAAAATCTCATGCCTTCAACAGAATCTATTCAAACAAGAAATTTCCTAAGTAGATTACAAATGTTAAACTCAGCAGCGCCCCCACCTACACTTTTTGTTAAAAAGAAGTTTTTAGTCCTGATTGTCCCGCTTCATACACATGGCCAAATGGAAACTACACATGGCCAAATGGAAACTACACATGGCCAAATGGAAACATTGACGCTAAAAGTATCGAGCCTTGTTGCCCTTAGACTCTAAGGCTTAAAATGATGCCAGCTAAACATCAGGCCATAGCAAACATGCTTTGTGGCAGCAGTCTGCCTTTTGTCTCTGGTCTTTATTTTGAAGATGGGGTCATGATAATCACCTGCTCTGGTCTTTATGTAAGTAACACCCATCTACAGTCTAAAGGTAATGCCTTCCACTATTTGGGCCATCTGGTCTACCTACTGAAAAACACAACGTTCTTGCCAGCAAAGAAATATATGACAAAAACTAGGAACAGAAAATGCCTCACTGGAGGGGTAGAGCTGCAGATGAAATTCAATGGCTTCCCTGGAAAATGTTTAAAAATGCACATGGCTCAGTTCCACATTAATACAGCAGCAATCAAAATAGACTGAGAGAAAAGTTATGAATAGACTTATTTTGTAAAGTCACTTTACGCACCCAGCAAAACCAACCAAGGGTAACATCGGCTCCCTCAGCATTGATGTTGCTTAAATCCCTCCTTTGAGTGCCTTCAATTTAATTTGGCCAGCTACATGCATTTTGTTGCTTTTTCCTAGCTTTCTGGAAAATAAAAAAGGAGCTATGCAGATGTTGCCCACTGTGTGGAAGGACTGAACATGCTTAGTGGGAGTGCCTTGCTGACTTCTGAATGAAAGCCTTGTTACCTGAAGGTGTTTGCCAGATAAAGTTTGACATTAACCCTGAGGACAAGGGAAAGAATTAGCCTTTTCAGCATGACTGCCACTGTCCCATACCCTGAGGTCATGTCAGTGCTGGATTCCCTCCTTGAGCTCCTACCACCATTCAGAGGTGACAGTTCCCCAACTTCTGTTTAGAATAACAAGTTCAGCGGCTAGATCCACCCTGCAAGGATCCCAGATGGTGACCAGCCCGCCTGCCCTGCAAGTCCTCCATACCAATATGGGGAATAGCATTCTTGCTCTTTAAAAAACATTGTCCAACACATGCTCTGTTCACTTTGGTCAAATGGCCACTTTCAGGTTGTCAGCTTTGCCCAACTGCTTCAAAGTCTGATTTGTAAGTTTAGAGTGATACCAGTTCCAAACGCACAAACATGAAGACCCGGTGTGTGGGCACCATAAGTCTGGGCTCCAGGGTGTAACCTAGCCTACAAGCAGGTTCAGGCAGCCTCCTTTTTAGCCACCAGAGGGAAGGACAGTCCCAGACTTGATTCAACCCACTGTGACCACCAGTGGAGTGGAAGAGTTAGTCACGGTCTCTCTGAGGGTGCAAAGGTATTGTGGGTTATTCTGCGTCCCAGGCTAACATGGGGAGAATAACCTATTTCATTTTATTTTTTTTTCCAGTTCTCTCAGGCCAGGCACACCACAGCCCTTTGAAACGATCTGTTTCCCTTACCCCACCCATGAATGTGCCAAACCAGCCTCTAGGACATGGATGGATGTCTCATGAGGACTTACGAGCTAGAGGACCCCAGTGCCTCCCATCCGATCATGCCCCCCTGTCTCCACAAAGCAGTGTAGCCTCTTCAGGAAGTGGTGGGAGTGAACACTTAGAAGATCAGACCACTGCTCGTAACACATTCCAAGAAGAAGGTAGTGGTATGAAAGGTGAGTGACCACATGAGGAACCAAGAGGCCCTCCCTCCCTTGATCTGGAGTCCAAGGGGAAAGAGGTGGTCAGTAGGAGAGATGGGGCCCAGCTCCTCACCATAGGCCTGTGCTGTCGAGCCACACCTTCCAGAACTCCAGAGCTGGCTCTGGAAGAAAGGGCTTGGAGCCCCTTTCCAGCTGATAAAGATGTTAGCTGGAGAGTTAGCCAGGCAGACTTTTGGGACGATGCCAAGGGCAGGCTCTGAAAGTGCCATAGAGCTGCCATTAATACACAGTCCTGAGGTATGATATTTCTGATTCTTGATCCTTGATCAATGATCATTTGCCCCTACCCAGAAGCCAGAGCAAGGAAGGTCAGCATCCTTCTGTCTGCTTTCTGTGAACTGACTCTTAGACAGTGAAGGCTCCTGCTAGCCTGGAAGGAACCATCTTAGAAAACGCCAAGCTGCTCCACCCTCTGCCTTGCTGTGGCAGGGACCTGTCACTAATTGAGAAAAACAAACTAGGGATCTCTGATTACTTTATTTTCTCTCAATGAAGAATTATAGTAATAGTTCTTTTTATTACTTTTTTGTTTGATGGCCAAAGAAACCTTAAAGCCCCTTTCTCTGTATCTACTTCAGTGATGTGAAAACCTTCAGTGTTTTAAGTCTGAGAGTAGGTTTGCATATTGATGATAAAGGCTTATTGTGCAACCTAAATAAATGTTCCTACATTGCCTGTCAATGTACCCTCTCCTACAGATCCTCCTCGGGAGACAGAGATTTGCAAATTACCGATGATGGGTTCATAGAGGATGTATTCTGTATTTTTAGACACCAGTTGTTGGAGGGATAGAAGTCCCTAGGGAAAGATCCTCATCAGAGACATGCTGATAACAATGTTAGCTACTGAGACAATAGCCAGGCAGGTTTCTGGGACAATGCTGAAGACAGGATCTGAGTGGGGCCTCCGTGCTGGTGTTAATCCACACTCCTGACATGTTTGCTGCTGCCAACCCTCCCCTTATACAAAAGGACACTCTTGACCTCATCCCTGCCAACATGGGGACCTAGCACAGAGAGTATGTTCTCATCTTCTCAGGTGCCGGATATAAGAGAGAGCGAGGCTGAAAAGCGGAGCCCATCACCTTAGGGAGTGAGGCTGATCTCTAGTCTTCCTCTATCCCAGCCCCTTCCCATGATGGTCATGTGATGAGAGACCCGTGGAAGTAGGATGTGTCTCCAAATTTTCCTCTGGGAATACAAATGGATCTCTAAGAAGAGCTTAATGGAATGGGTCATTTCGGCATACGGGGTGGCTAACCCTCTTTCACAGGGCTCAGGGGACTGCATCGTAGTGTTAGAGGATGGGCAAAACCAAAACCCAAGTGATGCTACGTCCTGGTGAAGCTCGGTATCTGGAGAGCCGGGACGGTTCCATTGGTAACTCAGAGGAGCACTGTCTGCATGTAGAACCACATGGTGGGCTCAGGAATAAGCTGTTTGCCGGGGAGAATGCCAGCTTCACTGTCTGGTGTCTGAATATGCTTACTTCATTCTTTTTACTTTCTTTCTTTCTTTCTTTCTTTCTTCATTGTTTTTTTACTTGTTTAGCGGGCTTATGCTCTTACCCATTCTCCCAGGGTGGGCAAATGTATGTCTGAAGCTTCTGAGGTAAGAAGTGACTAGAGATAATGCATTTATTTCTAAAGAAACATGAGCAAAAGGGGAAATTGAACGAATATCCCATTGGCTTGGTTTGGGGGCCAGGGAGGTTGTTGTTGCTTTCCGGATAAAAGTCAGATGCCTTCCAGAATTCAAGGGGCACCTGTAGATAAGCTCACTTGGCTCCTTTCTCTAGAATTGGTGAGAATTGTCTTCTCAAGCTTAGTCAGTCACAGACAAAATGTCACATCGAAGATTTTCATTGTGAACACATAGGTATCAAGGAAAAAGAAGCTATTTGGTGACTGGTTGGAATAAAGGACCCTCTCCCCGTGTTTCTGCCCACTTTGATCTATTGAATTTACTTTTCTTAAAGAAAGTGGATGGAGAAATCAATGGATAAGGACACTAGCAAGTAACAGGGGAAAAATCAAGAGAAGGAACATAATAGAAGATGAATTCTATTTATAGGGAAAATATTTTCAATTCAGCTGACAATAGCAGATAGTAGAAATGTCCAAACACCCAAACACATTCTGATGTGGCAGAGGGCCAGTATTTGTTGAGCACAAATATTCCTTACCCAGCCCTATTGTGAGGTGGCCATCAAGAACTCCTCTATATCAAGATTGCTCATCATGGCCTTCTAAAGCTACATCTAAGAAGCAACCCTTAATATACCCATCCCAAGGGTTTGTCATTTGATCTCCAGACCCAAGAGCAGGTGATCATGTAAATTTCCAAATTATTTCTCACTTTCTTAATGGACTATGAAATCAAGTGATGTGTATCTAAGAAGAGCCGGTTCTTCCTGTGGAACCCCATGCGTGCTTTCTTGTGCCTGGGAACTGTGGCAGGGGCAGAGGCGCTCAGATCATCACCAACAGCTGCTTTTTCTAATTTTCAAATGTCTGATCTGCAAGAACAAGGAAACTGGAGTAGAATTTTTGAAGAGTTCCCGTATCCTTTGGGAACACATATCACTCTCGCCTCACGTCTTGGGAAAAAAATAAAAGCCACCATAAGATTGTGTTCATCTTTTTAGTCAACTGCTGTACATGGCTGAAATCCTGGGTTTGTTCTTACCTACCTTCTCATCTGGACAGAATATCCACCTTGGTTACCATCCTCCTTTGGGAATGTACCTCTTGGGTCAAGCATTGCAGACTAAGTCCTCAGAGGATTAATTTCTTCCTCTTGAATCTCTGTGCTTTGCTTTCTCTAGCAAACACTCATCCTACTGGTTTAGGTCAACTGTATGGACTATGTAGGGGCCATGGCTAAAGACAAACCATGCATGGGCTGGAGTGCTGTGCTTGGAACCTCAAGCAGCAACTTGAGCCAGAATATGACATTGTTACCAATCCCTCAGGACTTGGCTACTTAGAAATGTTTGGACTAACTGTGCTGGCTATGTTTTAAATTCAGGTCTCTGTATTCTTTACAAAAACATCACTGTGACTTATCCCAGGAGAAGGACTCTTGATTCTGAGTTGGTGCTCAGTTATAATATCTGTCATTTCCAGGTAGTAGATGAGTTGAATGCACTCGCCTAGCTCTTATCTCAGGTAGGAGAGAGAAGGAAGTCCCATATTACTAAATTATTGCTTTCCTAGAAAGAAAGCAGCCTGGTGGGGGAAGGAACTTATCTGCCCCTCAGAGTAGCACGATGAATCCAAAATCCAGAGATCTATCAGAGGGCCAGGGCTCCTGGCGTGGCTTTGGGATAGGGAACAATCTGATTAACTTTTGTCTTCACTTAAACCATTGGATGTCTCTGTACCTACTGTGCTCTGGGAGGCAGAGGTGAGGGTTCCTCTAGCCTCAAGAGACTCACATTAACGCCAGATACCTGATGTGGGGATGCTGCTGTGGGAGTACGGTCTCTCAGACGTTTGTCTCCACTTGAGGTGAGCACCAAAACAGGCCCTGTTGCAAACAGGACAAAGTCTCTAGAGGAGGCAAGGAGGCAAGGCCTGGTTGCAGGTCAGGAGCATAGACTGCTGAGGGAACAGCACTGAGAACTTGCGTGCAGTGGGGACATAACCTATGGCTAAGGTGTTAAAGGCAGACGGGAATCTGATTTGCTGTGGAGGAACCAGATCCTTGACCTGGAAAAAGGATTGTGCCTTTTATTCTGAAATTGCTGAGGGAATTTCTACAACAGAAAGAACTGCCTGTCTAGATTCGTGCGTTAGAAAATGCACGACAGTCTGGGAAGTAAAGGACGGGGTGGGGGTTGTTGAGAGCCCGTGCAGAGGAGGAGGATTTCTCAGCAATAGGGGAAAGTGAACCTGGGTCAGGACAAGTGGCAATGTGAATGGAGACCGAGGAGTGTGGCACAATTTCTCCATGAGAAACACAATGCAGAGGACTTGGTGACAACCAATGCGAATGGTGATGAGCCAGTGGCACTCAGGATGACACCTAGGCTTCTGCCTGGGCTACCAGAAAAGTTCTCTACAGTGCAGGGCCTCTGGGACTTAAGGAGGGACCACAGTAACGTGGGAACTTTCAGCAGTCCCGTGGAGGTTTGCTCAGTGGACCCGTGGGCTCCATGCTCCACAGTGGCGCAGCTGAGCAGTTCCAGCGTTAGGCATACATGGAGGGTGTTGGAGGTTCCCCTGGAGGACTGCGTTCCAGGAGTGGAAAAGCTTGGCTGGAGAAAGAGCAGTTGCCTGGATGAGGGAGTAGAGATTGGTGCTATATGCTCTTGGTGGGAGCCGCAGCTCATTTTAGCAGGACGACATCAACTAGGTGGGCTTGCAGCAAGCTGCTTCCCATCAGCAAAAATACAGAAGTAATAGAACTTGATTATTATGTGTGTATGGACATAATAGGGACAGAAAAGGGAACACCTGCCTGGAGTAACCTTGAATGACATGTGATAGCTAGGAATGGAGACGGCCATTGACTGTGAAAATTGTCCTTTTTGAGGGAGTCTCTCAACTGAAACTTGAGTAAACTTTTTCTCCCTGTAGCAAATAAAATATGTTGTCCCCTAGCAAATAGCTGGCTTGGGACTTGTAGTTGTTTTTGAAATGTAGACCTTTGATCCTTGGCCCCTCTCAGAGCAGAAATGAGAGAAATTATTTTGAGGTGAGCTCTTTTTTAAAAAAGGAAACTGAGAAAACTTAGTAGGGAAAGAGTTTTGAACGCGGCACCCCTGAGGGTTCTAAAAGTCTGAGTGGTGGCGTGGACGTGGTGTGGACGTGGGGTGGACGTCGTGTGGACGTGGCGTGGCACACGAGTGGGACACTTTTCGGCTCAGCTCTCATGGAGAATGGCTTAGATTCAGACTATTGCCTTTCCTGGTATTGTCTTGAATATATTTAACTTGAATAAATTCACGATTTTTGTAGATTTGTGTGTGTGTGTGTGTGTGTTTAACTCCCTGACATTGCCATGTGACCTGCACTGCACAAATGTCCTCATGGGCTTGGAATTGTGCTAATTCTGATGAGAGCTCTGATGTCTTTGAAAAGCGCATTCCAGGACTCCTCCTAGATCCTAAAGGTCTCAGGACTTTTAACCTCCACTCCTCGCTGAGGCGCATCATGTTCAGCCAGAGGGTTTAAGACCCTTCCCTCCGTTTCCCTTTAACAGTACAAAACAGGCCATTGAAAAACAGCACCAAGGAACATTGAGGGGCATGGGAGCACCCAGAAGAAATCTAGTTCACTGCTTGCATCTAATTCTTTGAAGTCTTTTACTGCAAATTTATTTGTTCAAAGATTCGTGGTATATCCCCATGAGAGGGGGGCCCTCCTGAAACACCCCAAGTACTGCTTAGGATCAAGGAGTTCCCCTCAAGAGGATCTAGCTCCTGAGGACCTGGCAGGCACATCCTCCTTCTGCTCAGGGCCTGGAAGAACTAAATTGTTCATGCTGTTCTGGCTGAAAATAAAGACAAACTTTACAATGTCACTAAGCTGCTGCTCTCTGTTGAAGGATTTGCTTTCTTTCTGACTTCAACATGCCCATCCTTTGTGTTTCCTCTCTCCCTCAGAGGGCAAGGATGCAGCCTACGTCTTAGAAGGCTGTGTGATATCAGCCTGGCTCTCTGTGAGGAATAAGTCAATTTCTGTCATCAGGTACCTAGAGTAGCAACAAATAAACTCTCTCATGGGGAACTGTTCATTCACGTTTCTCTCTTGTAGACAAAGAGCTGCCTTAAGTTCTCCCCTTCCTATTGCTTCCCTTATCAGCTTGTCCTCGTTTGAGGTTGGGCACCGCATGGCTTGTTGACCTGCCTGGCATGTGCAGCAGGCCTAAGGGAAGAGCAGCCCTCAATCTCACTAGAGCCCAGCTTCCGTGTGAACTGAGGACATGGCACAAAGCCTCTTCATGGTCAAGGTATCCAAACCCTAAAAGATAGAGAAATGAGCACTGTTTAAAATTTGATCCCACTGCTAAAGACCTGTGGGTGTACACAGAACATATGCAAGATGAATGTATAGCCTTGTTATCCAAAATAACCAGGAGAAGATAAACCAACATGGCCTGCAACAGGAGCTGGAAGGAGCTTCAGGAAGGATGGAAACCCCATACCCACAAGGCCTGCCACCCTACGACTTCCCCGTGGCTCTATTCTAGTCTCGCTCAATGCCCCTTGTCTGTGTAGTTGCACCGACTTCCGTGGCAGAACCAGCAAGCGTGGATACTGGCAAGGCGAGTTGTTTTCCAGCTCACCCTTCTCCCGTGGCCTTGGTGTGCTGGCTTTTCCACTTGTTTTCCCTCTCACCAAACACGAACCAAAGGAACCATCTTCCTTCCCTATTCTTCATGACAGCCCAGGGCCCTCAGCTGCCAGCCCTTCGTTCCTCTCCCCGCCTGCTCAAGCACAACTCATGTCCTGGCCTTTTCTCACCATGCTTCAGCCACCTTCCCATGACCACCACAGTCTTTCTGATGCAACCCGTGCTTCCAGTGTGCAGATTTCCATGGCTTTTCTTCATCCACAGGACCAAAACTACTTTCCTTGTTTTGACGTTTCATATCTGAGGCACCTGACCCCGCTGCCTGAGTATCCCCACTTTCTCTCTAGCTATTTCCACCATATACCAAGCATTTTATCTACCCTAAATATTCTGTGGCCCTGACTTTTGCTGCTGCTGTTCCTACTATGTGAGGTGGCCGCTACAAGATGGTTTGCCCAGCGGACCCCAAGCTGTGCATCCTCTCGCAGCCTCAGCAAACCCGAGAGTTCATTGTTCTGCGCTATCCCCGGATTTGGGTATTCCCAGCGCTTATACTGAAGCTGGTATAGTTTTCACATGGGACTCATCATGCTCTCTGGATCACAAGTTCCTCGATGACAATGGCATGTCTGTACGGAATCTGACTTCTGCTAACAGTACCTAGTAAACGTTGAACAAACAGTATTGCCTCAGCCGGCAGGGAAGTCTGCCTCACATGGAGCAGGAGCACCTTTCTCTTTCTTACTGGCTTGGGACCTGCATTGCTGTGTCCAACCAAAGCAAACTAGATAGATGAAGCTAAACAGTAGTACTCTGAAGACAAATATATTCCAAATTTATATTTCACTTCTCTGAAAAACACCCTCTGTGATTTCCATGTACCTGAATCTTCCAACCATAGCCACAGCTTCACACGTAGGAATGGGATCCAAGCTAAGAAGTAAAAATGGTTCCCAACACTGCATCCGGCAAGATGGTGTCTAGGCTTTGGTTGGAGCACATGCCTGGCTAACTTCTTAGAGAACTCAGCAGCACAGTCACTGGAGTTCTTACTTGTGGGAATGAAACAGTCAAGGCTCTCGGTTCTCTTGCTTGTTTCCCTTTTAATGGAGTTCTGTTTTCATCTCTGCCAAGGGAAAGTCGCTCCCCACCAATCAGAGAGAGAACGGTTGGTAAGCTATGTTCTTTTCTGTTGTTCTTTTGGGATTTGTTGTTGTTGTCGAGACAGGCTCTTACTGTGTAGCTGGGAGGCTGTGTTCTTAAGAACTGAGATTTCCTCCTCTTTGTTCACCCATCCTCAGTGCAGGAAGGAAAGAGAACTCCTTAGGCACACGGCACTGAGCTAGGCGCCGTACAAGCACGCTGACTGCCTTAAGGAATATGAGGTCAAAGGAGCCTACATTTCCCAGGAATATGCCTGGAAATAACTCATCAGGAAGGTCTAGCTCACCGTGTTGTGAAGTTGGACAGGAACCTTTCCCAGGAAAACTACACCCAGTGGCCTGCCTTTGGAAGAAACGAGTGAGGCAAGCTTGCCCAGCCCTGCCTAGCCCAGGGGATTCTAGCTGTCCAAATGGCTTTTTGGGAAAGAGCTAGCAGTTAGTGAACCGAGAGTTGCCCTCATGCTTCCTGACTCAGGATACCCTATCGTCGCTGGGCTTATAAAGCACCCATTGTGCAGCACATCTTTAAAGCTACGGATTTTGCATGACTAAACTTTAGGGAACTTGGTTATTAAAAAAAAAAAAGGTCCATGGAATTGTTCCATCTTCATTTGAGAAGAATTGTGTCCAAGTGTAACACTGGCTTACCCAGACTTCTCTGAATCATGACAGTTGTGTTTTCTGAGCAATGACTTGGAACTTCTCAAAAGTATGAATGGCAAATACAAAAGCCTGATGACAAAGTGATGGCATGTAGCCCAGCAGAAGCCTAGAGATGCAGTTAACATGGCCAACATGTCAACCCATGGCTACCCCGTCTGCAGTAGCGCTGGTTCAACAAAAGCAAGTAGGTGACGTAGAGTGGAGTCTGGTAAAGGAGCCCTAGGATTCGCGCTAAGGAATGTTAGGAGTTAGCACTGTCACCTGGAGAAGTCTTGGCTGAGTGTAGTTCAGGACGATCCCAGAGGGACTCTCTTTTGTCACCATAGATGGAAGGACTTCCAAGCATGGAATCAAGTAATTTCTAGTCCGAAACAACAGCACCTGTTCTGAACTAGATGTTCAATTCTCAGAGATCCCCTAATCTGTGCTCCTCACACCACTGCAAGTACCCTCAGCAAGTTGGTGACCACCTGCTGCGGCCACAGTGCTGAGCCTTGTTTTGGTTTTCCCAGGAGGCAGAGTTGACTGTCTTCCATCAGCCCTACTTATCCATTCTAAAGCTTGAAAACAATGGAAGATCTCCCGTCTTTGAATGCCTGTGGCTACCTCATCACTGCCTCACAGTGAAACACTTTGTAATCAATAGTACAAAATCTTGTGACTGATATGATTAGGGATGGAATGATGTGTTGTGTTGTTTTTTTACTCTTTTGGCTTTTTTGTCTTTGGAGGGGGAGGGCCTGCCACCCAGCTCCCAAATAAATAAACAGAGGCTTATTATTGCTAATGAATATCTGGCCTTAGTTTGGCTTGCTTCTTGCCTACTTTTCTTAAATTGTCCCATCTATCTTTTGCTTCTGGGCTTTTATCTTTCTCTATTTCTGTATACATTTCCTTACTTCTTTCTCCAAGGTTTGCTGTGTAGCTGGGTGGCTGGTCCCTTGAGTCCCCCTCCTTTGCTTGCTCCATGATCTTTCTTCTTTCTTTTTCTCCTATTTATTCTCTCTGCCTGCCAACCCTGCCTATCCTTTCTCCTGCCTTGCTATTGGCCATTCAGCTTTTTATTAGCCCAATCAGGTGTTTTAGACAGGCAAAGTAACGCAGCTTCACAGAGTTAAACAAATGCAACGTAAAAGAATGCAGCACATCTTTGCCTCATTAAACAAATGCTCCACATTGTGCACAAATGTAACACCTCTTAAAATAGTATTCTATAATAATACCTTATAGAAGGCATGAATGACACTTACCCAGTGCCTTAAAATCTCAGAAGACTTGCAATCTCTATTTACTTAACTCTCTGCTGGCGATCTCTGCAGTCCTTGGGAGGATTTGGTATAATATAGGAAAGAGCTGACACTCAGGAGACTTAGGTTCTAGTCCCCTCTTGACCATATTCTTACTCTGTGATCTAGATTTAATGGCACAAATGTTGCCATCTGTACAGTGAATAGGAGTATGGAAAGACAATTTCAGAAACATTTTGAAGATGATCTCAGCTCAAAAATTCTGACTTGAGAGTCTTTGGGCAAATGATTTATTTCAGTTGTAATTAGCAAAACAATAATTCAGCAGCTTTTCCCTCCGGTAATTTTCCTAACTCTAAAACACTGAACTTGAGATTTGCTTCAATTGTGCTTTGGAATGTCCATCATCCTATGGTCCAGGTAGCATTTGGATTCTTGGTGTTGTGATATCTCTTGGGTTGGTATGAAAAGAAGAAGTCAAAGGCACATTCAAATGCATCCCAAAGCTTGGAAAAGTGACTAGCAGCTCTCCCTCGAAAATGGCAGTGCTGGTAGTCAAGGCTGCCCTTTATCCCACGGCAGGGAGTGGGGCTAAGGAGGCAGAGGAAGCATCAGGCAGGGCATTTATGGGGTACAACTATTACATATATTTCCTGCTTCTAGAAGAGGCTGACATAGCATGTGGAGATTTGCGTTGAGCCTCCAAAAAAGAAAGCCAAGAAAAAGAGAAAGTGTCTTGGAGGTATAGACTAGTATGTCTGTTTTCTGTGTTCTAAGTCAGTTCCTCCCAAGACAACACTAAAACAGCCCAGCTAAAACAGTGGCCCTTTGCATTTAATTTTTTATTATGATGAACTCCTTTGATAACTTTAAAGGTACTCTGGAAGAGTCTACATAAAAAACTGCCATATATGTATATATGGAATTCCTGTTTGCCCTGAAATGCTTAAGCCCCAAGTTAGCAATGCCTGTTCTGAAGTAGAATAAAGGGACCCAGTGGGGTTGTCAGGGTCAGCCCAAAGCTTTCTGAGGCACCATTTGCTGCCCAAATAAGTAATAACTTGTTTCTTTTTTCTTTCCTCTGACCATCACCCCCTCCCCTTTTTGCCCCATCTTTTGTCACCTCTTCTTGTTCCTTTCATTTCTCTCCCCATCTCTTGCACATCTTGCACTACAGATGTTCCAGCTTGGTTGAAAAGCCTCCGCCTGCACAAATATGCTGCTCTGTTCTCACAGATGACTTACGAGGAGATGATGGCCCTCACTGAGTGTCAACTGGAGGCTCAGGTATGTGCATGCTCGAGGGGAGCCTTCCCTGAGACAAGGTCTTGAGGTTCCACCCGAAACAGAACTTGTTTGGACCCATGACTTACCTAGCCACTCAGTAGCTTGCCTGGATCTAGGACCTGCCTGGTGCTAGCTGGACCCCATGATAAGTAAGCCTAAGTTCTTGCCTTGACAGTTCAGTGGAAGACAAAGATCAGCAGACACTCACAGGCCGGTGGAAGGGAGAGAGCATTAGGAAAAGACAGATCCAAGTATACTGGAAAAGTTCTGGGTGCTAAGAAAGAAACTGTGGCACTGCCTAGAAGTGACATTGCCTCAATGTTCCAAAGAGCCTTGCTCCCTAGCTCTTTTCGCCCCTTTACCTAGCCAGGACTTGTTTGGGTAGGGACAGATTCCTTGTCTGTTTATCCAATCTGCTCACATATCCACTAACTTCCAACTGGACCAGTCGGGAGAGTGGCGCACACTCCATGACAGTCGGGAGAGCATCACACACTCCATGACAGTCGGGAGAGCAGCACACACTCCATGACAGTCGGGAGAGTGGCGCACACTCCATGACAGTCGGGAGAGCGGCACACACTCCATGACAGTCGGGAGAGCATCACACACTCCATGATAGTCGGGAGAGTGGCGCACACTCCATGACAGTCGGGAGAGCATCACACACTCCATGACAGTCGGGAGAGCAGCACACACTCCATGACAGT
>PVIU01025411.1:0-23773 GCA_004026605.1 Ondatra zibethicus
ATCCGTGTATGTCTCTCTTAGGGTTCTCATTGTTGTCTAGGTTCTCTGGGGTTGTGAATTGTAGACTAGTTTTCTTTGCTTTATGTCTAAAAGCCATGGCACTATAATTTTCATATGGAGGTATTGCTTTCTTCAGAATAAATCTGAGTAATAGTATACTGGTTGAATTATCTTCATGAGTTTATGAAAAATTGATTTTTTATTAATTTGATATTTGGTACAGTGAATGGAGCTCAGGACTTTTCTTTATGGGAGAATTTGAAGTACTAATTCCATCTCAAATGGTATGGGTTTAGTCATATATTTTGTTTTCTCGAGTCAGTTTTATCTAGGAGTTTTGTCTAGAAGTTTGTCCATTTTTATCATAGTTGATTGTATGTATTGATACCGGTTCATATATTTCTATATAGCCATTTTAGCATCTCTTAAAGTTGGATAGTGATGTCCTTCCTTCCGTTGCTGAATTGGGTAATTTATGTTTTCTTTCTTTAAAGATTTACTAATTTTGCTCATCTTTTCAGTTTGATTCTTGCTAATGCTATTCCTTCTGCTTGCTTTGGGTTTACCTTGTTTTTGTTTTTCTAATTCTTCACATAAAAGTTGGCTTGAAAAATTTCAGTTTTAGTATTGATGTTTACAGCTATAAATTGCCTTCTATAAACGTTGTTGATTGTATCCTAAGTTTGTGCTATGTCTTATTTTTATTCAATTTAAAGTATGTTCTGAGTTCCTTTGTGATGTCATCTTTGACCCATGGGTTTTCTTTTAGAACTGATTTAATTTCCAGTGGTTTTGGACTTTCAAATATTCTTTTGTTGTTGATTTCTAATTTACTTACATTATGATTGGAGAAAGTTCTTTGTATCACTACTTTTAAGTTTGAACCTATTTTATGACGTGGTTTGGAGAACGTGGCTTAACAAGAATGTGTTTGCATTTTGCTGTTGTTAGATTCTGTCTTTTAGGTCAAGTTAGTGAAGTTCAACTCTTCATTATCTTTTCTAATTTCTTGCTTACACTTTTTTCATAGATGATGAGATTGGCATCTGCCTATAACCATTAAATTGGCAATTTCATCTATCATTCTGAGATCTAGAGGTGGAACTCAGGCCATCAACCTTGGGACCCACTGAGCCATCACTCTGACCCTGATTTGATCAAACTCATTTTAATGGACTGTTTAATCCATATATTTGTTTTAAAATATTAGTTTTATTTTTTAATTATATGTATATATGTGAGTGTTTCTGTGCAGATATATGTGTGAGTGCTGATGTGTTTAAGGAGTCCATTAGACGGTGCCACCTCCCATGAAGCTGGCATTATGGGTGGTTGTGAGCTACCTGTGTGTGTGTGTACTGGGAACCATATTTGGTTCCTCTGCAAGAGAAATATGACTTCTTAACCAATGAACTATTTCTATAGCCTTAATCCTTTTATTTTAATACATGTATGTTTTTTCTCTTCCTATTTTATCATTTTTGATTTCTTTGCTTTTCAAAAAATTCTGTTTTTCCAACTTTTTGTTCCACACAACGTGTATCTTGTTTATTGCAGTGTACTTCATATGAATCCATTTAATGCCTCAGTATAGTTAACTCCATTTCCTCTCCTCTTCTTTGTGCTATTATATATATTACATTCATTAGCATAATAACCTAATGGCAGTTTTAATTATTTCTTTCTACAGTGAATACCAGTTAAAAAATAAAGCAAGGTTTATAGTATTTTTATTAACCTATACTCTTACCATATATAATTCTCTTTATTCTTAGAGATTCAAGCTAACTACCTAATGTCATTCTTTCACTAATACAGCTTTATTATGTTACTCATTTTTGTGCTTTTTCTATTATTTGTATGTGCCTGGTACATGCAGAGGGTGTTAGATCTCCTGGAAGTACACTTACAGACAGTTGTGAGTCCCCATGTAAATGATGGGAACCAAACCTGGGTCTTCTGCAAGAGTACCAAGTGCTCATAGCCTCTGAGCTACTTAGCCCCACTTTACCTCTTTTTGTTAAAAAGCTGAAGTCAAGAGACTGGAGAAGTGGCTCAGTGTTTAAGAGCAACAGCTGTTCTTCCAGAGGTCCTGAGTTCATTTCGTAGTAACCACATGTGGCTCACAACCATCTATAGTGGGATCTGATGCTCTCTTCTGGCGTACAGGCGTACATGCAGCTAGCGCACTCATACACAGAAATAAATAGATAAATCTTTTTTTAAAAAGTAAAGATGAAGACAAATATTATAGACAGTTTACACCAAGAACATTTTTTCCCCTTGCTCATTTTTGTCAATATCTGTGGGTATTTTTTTTTTGATTGTTAAAAATGGGGAGAAGAAAAGGTGTTAGTGTTACCTATTAGGTAGAGGCCAGAAATGTTGCTCAAATTTTGCAGTGAATGGGACATTTCATTTTAATAAAAAATCATCTGAGGATGGGAAATGGCTTAGTAGGTAAAGTGTTTACTAACATACACATGAGTTTGATCTCTAACAATCACATAAAACCTAGGTGTGGTGGTATGTGTCTAGAACCCAGTGCTAAAGGTCAAGACAGGCAATTCTCTGGGGCTTTCTTTAGTCCAGCCAAAATACTGAGCTAGGTTTAATAATAAACCTTGTCTCATAAAGTGAGGTAGAAGGGTTGTCTAGAGTATTAGCTTAGTGATTAAGAGCAATTGCTGCTCTTCCAGAGTTTGGTTCCTAGTATCTACATCTGGCAGCTCACAGCCACTCATAATTCTAACTCCAAAGGATCTGACACCATCTTCTGGCCTCCATTGGTACCCTTACACACGATACATACATACACACACATACACATAAATAAAAATAAAGATCTTGAAGAGTGACAACTAAAATTTCATAGTGGAACAACTACAGCAATCCCACAAATATACATTATGGATTGCTATCCAGAGGTGAAGAATCGGTTAAATAATTTGGAAGGTCTGACAAAATTAAAGGTGGAAGTATCACCTAAGACTTGGGGCTTACTTAGAACTGATTGTTAGACAATAAGGTGGGCTTTCATTGTAAATTACTTTTAGCAATTGCCTCAGTGACCTGGTTGGTTTCTGCACAGTCTTCCCTATTTAGTGAAAAGGCATCAAATAGAAAATACTCCAAATAGGAAATCCTTTTGTGCATACTGTGGGAATTTTCTTGGTATGAATACAAGTCAGTTTGGATGAATGTGTTTGTTGAAATGATCACAGAAAGCTCCAGAAAGGAAGATTACATTTGTTGGTACATGAAAGCATAGTTGGATACTAATACTAGGGACAGTTGGTGATACTAACAGACATGATTGAGGGTGTCTTGAGGGAGTTCTAGAGAGTTCTTCTCCAGGGGATCTGGTGTCCTCTGGTAGCCTCCACAGGCGCACACACCCATAAACATGGCATACACACATACACAAATGCAAATAAAAATATTTTTTAAAAAAATAAAATGTGGAGAAGGGATTAAGAAATACATCACAATGTCAACCTCTGGCCTCCATACATGCCCACACAGGTCAGTACACCTGCACACACACAACACACATGATGTAAGCGAGTGTGAGTGTTACATCTCTGGAGCAGCATTGATATCCTGACTTATCCAGAAGCCAGGCATTACTTAGAGCCACAGTAGGACAGCTGTGAAGGGATAGAGCCCCAATAGGACAGCTCTGGAAGCTGGAGCTGCAATAGGACATCTCAACTGTGGACGGAAAGGTGTCCTGACTGATCCGGAAGCCAGGCTACCTGGAGCCGGGGTGTGGTGGGTGGTGGTCTTCACACAGGATATAGCAATCCCTTTCCTAGAGAGCCACTACAGTTGAGCTCTGCTTGTTCTCCTAAGAGAACGTACTAGCAGGTCCTAGCAGAGCTACCCACTTCTGCACAAGATGTTACTACTTCTG
Organism: Ondatra zibethicus; assembly: GCA_004026605.1. Lineage (NCBI taxonomy): Eukaryota > Metazoa > Chordata > Mammalia > Rodentia > Cricetidae > Ondatra > Ondatra zibethicus. Next base: position 3,917 of record PVIU01025411.1, read on the forward strand.
TCTCTTACACTCTGTTTAAGTGGAAGCCCTGTAGAAATGTAACAATCTCCTCCATCTCTTGGGAAAAAACTGTTACTTTTTTTGTTGATCCTTGCTCACTACCTCTTAGGGAGCTCTCAGCAAGGTTCTTCTATTCTGCTCTGGCAAATGAAGATCTTCACCCAAGACTCTTTTTGAGAAAGAGATTTATTTGGGAAGGAGGAGTCCAGGAGAATGGCTGCCTCTGCCAGGGTGGGAAAGAACAGCCACAACTGAACAGGCAGATGGGGCTTATATAGGGCTTCTTGGGGAAGGGGGCAGTTTTCCCAGGGAGAAGTTTTTCTTTCTGCTCAGGGATTGGTTAGTTGATCAGGGGCTGAGTTGGCTCTGATTTCAGGGTTAAACTGCATTTCTTTCACTGGCACTAGCTTTTTTTGCTATATTTTCAGGGCTAAAGTGTATTTCTTTAATTGGCTCTGGTCCTAGGGCCAAAGTGTGTTTCTTTGGGTCTGGTTTCAGAATCAGAGTGTTTTTCTTTGGTTCTGGGTTCAGGATAAAGTGTATCTTTCACTGGCTCAGGTTTCAGGGTAGGGTGGGGTTTTTTGTTGTTGTTATTTGTTTTTTTAGCTGGCCCCTTTTCCTTACAAATGAGTGGCAGTGGGGCAGGGAATAATCTAATTTAAAATTGAGTATTATTGAGTTTTGTAGCACAAATTCTAATTGATATTAATAATAAAAACTTAAGAGTCAGATACAGCGGTTAATACTAAAGATCAGAAAAGCAGAGCAGCCAGCCAATCATGCAACTGTCTCCACCAAACCTCAGACTGCAGTGAGTTCCTGTCTTCTCTGGCGTTATATTCCTCTCTCTGACCAGCCATATCATTCCAGTCTCCACCTTCCTAGTGCTGGGAATAAAGGCATGCGCCACCACTGCCCGGCTCCAAAGTGCTGGGATTAAAGGTGTGTGCCATCACTCCCTGGCCTCTAGTGACTTAGCTCTGTACTCTGATCTTCAGGCAAGCTTTTCTTGTTAAAATACAAACAAAATATCCCTACAGAGTTAGAGAAACCTTTCTCTAAAACATTCTGCTTGACCACACAGTCCATATCTTTGTTTTTGTGTGAATATGTATATGGATGTGTGTATTTATGGATACATACAGATACACTAGTTTTAGGCTCTGATCAAAATTATATGTATACAAGCCTGTAGGTGATTAATTTGCTTTTATATACTGAGGAGTTTGATTGTCACCAACATTGTTTTAAAGGTGCCTAAGACCATCTAGTAATTTGATTGGACTTAGAGGTCTCAGCAAAATAGTTTAATTAATAATTAATAATATGGTTTACTGCATATGAGGAATACAGGTTTAGCCCACCAATAGATAAAGGTACACAGGCCTGGGTCTTGGAAACTTTAGGCACAAAGTAGCAATTGTCCTATTTTTTGGGTGGGTTTTGGTTTTTTTGGAGACAGCATTTCTCTGTGTAACAGTCTTGGCTATCCTTTACTCTGTAGACCAGACTGGCCTTGAACTCACAGAGATCCACTTGCCTCTGCCTCCTGAGTGCTGGGATTAAAGGTGTGAGCCACCACCACCCAGCATTTTAAAAGTTTTATTCATTATTAATGTATATACATATGTGTGTGTGTGTATATATATATATATATATATATAAATATTTGTGTGTGTGTGTGTGTGGTCAGTGGGTGCTCACTTCTCCCAGTAGTGATGTAAGGCTGTACTTAAGAGGTTTACTAACCAGTAATACTCACCTGAGCTTTGATATGCAATGAATTTATTGAGTAATCAATCACAGGTACAGTCAGCCACCTATGTGGCTGATTGTAGTCTTCATCCTCTTCATAGGTAAATCAGATGCTGTGTAGCCTAAAGTTGTGACTATAAGATTAATGTTTAATCTATTAGGAATAGACGATTCCTAGTTTTGGGGCTTTTTTTCTAATATTTATTGAGCTCTATATTTTTCTCTGCTCCCCTCCCTGCCTCTCCACTCTCCCTTCAACCCTCCCCCAAGGTCCCTATGCTCCCAATTTACTCAGGCGATCTTGTCTTTTTATACTTTCTACTTCCCATGTAGATTAGATCTATGTAAGTCTCTCTTAGTGTCCTTATTGTTGTCTAGGTTCTCTGGGATTGTGGTTTGTAGGCTGTTTTTCTTTGCTTTATGTTTAAAAACCACCTATGAGTGAGTACATGTGATAATTGTCTTTCTGTGTGTCGGTTACCTCACTCAAAATAATGCTTTCTAGTTCCATCCATTTTCCTGCAAAATTCAAGCTGTCGTTATTTTTTTCTGCTGTGTAGTATTCCATTGTGTGAATGTACCACATTTTTTTTTATCCATTCTTTGATCGAGGGGCATTTAGATTGTTTCCAGGTTCTGGCTATGACAAACAAAGCTGCTATGAACATAGTTGAGCACATGTCCTTGTGGCACGATTGAGCATCCTTTGCATATATACCCAAAAGTGGTATTACTGGGTCTTGAGGAAGGTTGTTTCCTAATTTTCTGAGAAATCGCCACACTGACATCCAAAGGGGTTGTACCAGCTTGCATTCCCACCAGCAATGCAGAAGTGTTCCCTTTCCCCCACAACCTCTCCAGTATAAGTTCTCATCAGTGTTTTTGATGTTGGCCATTCTTACAGGTATAAGATGGAATCTCAGAGTTGTTTTGATTTGCATTTCTCTGATGACTAAGGATGTTGAACATTTCCTTAAGTGTCTTTCAGCCATTTTAGATTCCTCTGTTGAGAGTTCTCTGTTTAGGTCTGTACTCCATTTTTTATTGGATTATATGATCTTTTGGTGTACAATTTCTTGAGTTCTTTGTATATTTTGGAGATCAGACCTCTGTCTGATGTGGAGTTAGTGAAGACCTTTTCCCATTCTGTAGGCTGTCGTTTTGTCTTGTTGACCATGTCCTTTGCTTTACAGAAGCTTTTCAGTTTCAGGAGGTCCCATTTATTAATTGTTTCTTTCAGTGTCTGTGCTGCTGGGTTCTATTTAGGAAGTGGTTCACTGTGCCAATGCCTTCAAATGCACTTCCCACTTTCTCTTATATAAGGTTCAGTGTGGCTGGCTTTATATTGAGGTCTTTGATCCATTTGGATTTGAGTTTTGTATATGGTGATAGATATGGGTTTATTTTCATTTTTCTACATGTTGATATCCATTTATGCCAGCACCACTTGTTGAATAGGCTTTCTTTTTTCCATTTGATATTTTTTGCTTCTTTATCAAATATCAGGTGTTCGAAGATGTATAGATTGATATATGGGTCTTCTATTCGGTACCACTGGTCCTCCTGTCTGTTCTTATGCCAGTACCAGGCTGTTTTCAGTACTTTACTCTGTAGTGTAATTTGAAGTCAGAGATTGTGATGCCTCTAGAAGTTCTTTTGTTGCCCAGGATTGTTTTGGCTATCCTGGGTTTTTTGCTTTTCCAAATGAAGTTGAGTACTGTTCTTTTAAGGTCTTTGAAGAATTTTGTTGGGATTTTTGATAGGCATTGCGTTGAATCTGTAGATTGATTTTGGTAGGATTGCCATTTTTACTATGTTAATTCTGCCTACCCAAGAGCATGGGAGGTCTTCCCATTTTCTGGTGTCTTCCTCAATTTCTTTCTTCAAAGATTTAACGTTCTTCTCATACAGGTTTTTCACTTGTTTGCTTAGAGTTACTCCAGGAGATTTTATGCCATTTGTGGCTATTGTGAAGGGTTTTGATTCTCTGATTTCTTCCTCAGCCCTTTTATCGTATGTGTACAGGAGGGCTACTGATTTTTTTGAGTTAATCTTGTATCCTGCTACATTGCTGGATGTGTTTATGAGTTGTAGAAGTTCTTTGGTAGAATTTTTGGGATCACTTATGTAAACTATCATATCATCAGCAAACAGTGAGAGTTTGACTTCTTCCTTTCCAATTTGTATCCTCTTGATCTTCCTTTGGTGTCTTATTGCTCTAGCTAGGACCTCAAGAACTATATTGAATAGGTATGGAGAGAGTGGACAACCTTGTCTTGTTCCTTATTTCAGTGGAATCTCTGGGAGTTTCTCTCCATTTACTTTTATGTTGGCTGTTGGCTTGCTGTATATTGCCTTAATTATGTTTATGTATGTTCCTTGTATCCCTGCTCTGTCCAAGACTTTTATCATGAAGGGATATTGTATTTTGTCAAATGCTTTTTCGGCATCTAATGAGATGATCATGTGGTTTTTATTTTTCAGCTTGTTTATATGGTGGATTACTTTGACAGATTTTTTTAAAGATTTATTTATTTATTATGTATACAACATTCTGCCTCTATGTATGCCCACACGCCAGAAGAGGGCGCCAGATCTCATTACAGATGGTTGTGAGCCACAATGTGGTTGCTGGGAATCGAACTCAGGACTTCTGGAAGAGCAGCCAGTGCTCTTAACCACTGAGCCATCTCTCCAGCCCCACGTTAACAGATTTTCATATGTTGAACCATCCCTGCATCTGTGGGATGAAGCTGACTTGGTCATGGTGATGATGGTTCTGATGTGTTCTTGGATTCTATTTGCTAGTATTTTTGCATCAATGTTCATTAGTGAGATTGGTCTGTAATTCTCTTTCTTAGTATTGTCTTTCTGTGGTTTGGGTATCAGGGTAATTGTAGCCTCATAAAAAGAGTTTGGCAATATTCCCTCTGTTTCTATTGTGTGGAATAATTTGAGGAGTAAAGGTATTAGTTCCTCTTTGAAAGTCTTGTAGAATTCTTAGCTGAAACCATCTGGTCCTGGGCCTTTTTTGGTTGGGAGACTTTTGATGACTGTTTCTATTTCTTCAGCAGTTATAGGTCTGTTTAATTTGCTTATCTGGTCTTGATTTAATTTTGGTCAGTGATATTTATCCAGAAAGTTGTCCATTTCCTTGAAGTTTTCCAATTTTGTGGAGTATAGGTTTTCAAAATATGACCTGATGATCCTCTGTATTTCCTCCGTGTCTGTTGTTATGTCCCCTTTTTCATTTCTGATTTTGTTAATTTGGATATTTTCTTTCTGCCTTTTGGTTAGTTTGGATAAAGGTTTGTCTATTTTGTTGATTTTTCTGGAAGAACCAACTCTTTGTCTCATTGATTCTTTTTATTGTTTTCTTTGTTTCTATTTTGTTGATTTCAGCTCTCAATTTGATTATTTCCTGCCGTCTAGTTCTCTTAGGTGAGTTTGCTTCTTTTTGTTCTAAAGTTTTCAATTGTTCTGTTAGTTCTCTAGTGTGGGATTTTTCCAGCTTCTTTATGTCGGCATTTAGTGCTATGAACTTGCCTCTTAACACTGCTTTCATTGTGTCCCATAAATTTGGGTATGTTGTGTGGTCATTTTCATTGAATTTTAGGAAGTCTTTAATTTCCCCTTTTATTTCTTCCTTGACCCATTGATGATTCAGGTGAGCACTGTTTAATTTCCATGTGTTTGTGGGTTTTCTGAAATTGGTATTGCTGTTGACTTCTAGTTTAAAGCATGGTGATCTGATAAGGTACATTGGGTTATTCCAATTTTTTTGTATTTGTTGAGGTTTGTTTTGTTACCGAGTATGTGGTCAATTTTTGAGAATGTTCCATGAGGTGCTGAGAAGAAGGTATATTCTTTTTTGTTTGGATGGAATATTCTATAGATGTCCGTTAAATCCATTTGAGTCATAACATCTGTTAGTTCTCTTATTTCTCTGTTCATTTTTTGTCTGATTGACCTGTCCAGTGGTGAGAGGGGAGTGTTAAAGTTTCCCACTATCAGTGTGTGGGGTTTAATATATGATTTACGCTTTCGAAGTGTTTCTTTGACATACGAAGGTGCCCTTGTTTTTGGAGCATAGATGTTCAGTATTGAAACTCTTGATGGATTTTTCCTGTGACTAATATGAAATGTCCTTCTTTGTCTCTTTTGACTGATTTTAGTTTGAAGTCTATTTTGTTAGATATTAGGATAGCTACACCTGCTTGTTTCTTAGATCCATTTGATTGGTATATTTTTTCCCAACCTTTTACTTTGAGATGATGTCTGTCTTTGAGGTTGAGATGTGTTTCTTGTATGCAGAAGAGGTATGGGTTCTGTTTCGTATCCAATCTGTTAGCCTTTGTCTTTTTATGGGTAAGTTGAGTCCATTTACATCAAGGGATATTAATGACCAGTGGTTGCTATCTCCTGTTAATTTGGTTTTTATTGTTGGTGATGTTATTTTGTGCGTTTTTTTTTCCTTCAGGAACTGCTGTAATGAGATCATCAATTGTCTGTGTTTTTGTTGGTGTAGCCATCTTTCTTGGGTTGGAGTTTTCCTTCTAGTATTTTGGGTAGGGCTGGGTTTATGGCTAGGTCTTGGTGAAATCTAGATTTGTCATGGAATATCTTGTTTTGTCCTTCTATGGTTATTGACAGTTTTGCTGGGTATAGTAGTCTGGGCTGGCATCCATGGTCTCAATATCTGAATAATGCTTGACCATGGCCTTCTTGCTTTCATTGTCTCCACTGAGAAGTCAGGTGTAATTCTGATAGGTCTACCTTTATATGTTACTTGTCCTTTTTCCTTTGCAGCTCTTAATATTCTTTCTTTACTCTGTATGTTTAATGTTTTGATTATTATGTGGTGACAGGACTTATTTTTTTTGGATTCAGCCTATTTGGTGTTCTATAAGCTTTTTGTATCTTCATAGGCATATCTTTCTTTAGGTAGGGAAAGTTTTCTTCTCTGATTTTGTTAAATAAATTTTCTGTGCCTTTGAGTTGACTTTCTTGTCCTTCCATATCTATTATTCTAAGATTTGGGTTTTTATGTTGTCCCATATTTCATGGATATTTTGGGTTAAGCTTTTGTTAGATTTAATGTTTTCTTTAACTGATAGGTCTATTTTCTCTATTTTATCTTCTGCACTTGAGATTCCCTCTTCCATTTCTTGTATTCTGTTGTTCGTACTTGCATTTGTGGTTCCTGTTCTTTTCCTCATGTTTTCTGTTTCTATAATTCCTTCGGCTTGTGTTTTCTTTAATTTTTCTATCTCAGTTTTCAAGTTCTGAATAGTTTCTGTTATATGTTTGAGTTCTTTGGTTTTCTTTAAGTGATTTGCTGATATCTTCCAATTTTTTGTTTATTTTTTCTTCCATTTCTTTAAGGTAATTTCTCAATTCATCTTTAATAATTTCAGATAGTCTCTTGCGGTTATTTTTAGATCATTTTCTTCTGGGTCACCCATATTTGGTTGTTCAGGTCTTACTTTTGTAAGGTCTTTGGGTTTCACTGGTATTGTGTTGTTCTTTGTGGTGTAGCTTGTGATCTTACCTTTTCTACTCATCTTTTCCTCTAATAGGTGTGGTTGGTGCTGTCTGAGATTCTGTTGAGTAATCCTCTAGGTGCCAGTAGATCGAAAGCTAAGATCGTTTTCCTCGTGGTACAGTCAGTGTCACAGTTCTAGTTACCCCATTGGTTATTCCTGTTCCTGGAGGTCCTCTAGTGTTTTGGCCTGCTTCCTTGGAGTTTGCTGTCTCGAGCCTACTTTGGTCTAGGCTGCTGGCTTTGATCTGTTTCTGTAAATCTTGGTCTGGATCTCCTCATGCAGAAGTTCCTAGCTTGGAGTTAGACCTGTACTGGTGGCGATCACTGATTCTGGATCTGGTCACTGGTTCAATCCTGTCCCGGGACTTTGTTTGCTCCTGGCTTCTGCTCCTGGTGGAGCTTGTTCTCTCTGTGTCTTAGGTAACTGGTTCAGTCCCACTCTGGTTCCAGAGGAGGTCGCGGACTCTGAGACAGGTCGTTGGCTCAATCAGTGTCCCAGGGATGGATTTGCTCCCGGCTTCTGCTCCAGGTGGAGCTTGTTTCCTAGGTTCTCTCAGTCCTAGGAGTCTCCTTTAATTCCACTCCTGTGGAATTTGTTGCCCGAGGTGGAGTTCCTTGCCTCAGGGAAACTTTGGCTTAGGTTACCAGCTTTGACCTGTATCTGTAAATCCTAGGCTGGGTTTTCTCCTGCAGAAGTGCCTGGGTTGGAGTTGGGCCTGGAAAGGTTTCTGGTTCAGGTCTACTGCCTGGGAGGCTCTAGGCTTGGGTGCGCCTGAACCCGCAGGGGACCTGCTTGCTTCCTCAGAGGTCTCAGACTTGAGCTGGGACCCACAGGGGTTCCAGGTTCCTGCCTATTTCCTTTGATGTCCCAAACCAATGCCCGAACCCACAGGGGACCTGGCTCAGGTCTATTCTCTCTGAGGTCCCAGATTCGCGCCTGGCCCCGCGGAGATCTCTGGTTCCTGCTTATTCCCTCAGAGGACCCAGCCTCACTCACGCCCAGGCTGACGGAGGTCCTGGCTCCGGCCTAGTTCCTGGGATGTCCTAGACTCTCGCCCAGACCCAGGGGGGTGTTGGCCTATGTCCACTCCCTTGAAGGTTCCCGATTCACGTCTGGACCCTCAGCAGTCTCTGGCTCTGGCTCACTTGCTTAGCAGTTTCTCCCTTATATCTGTTCCAGTGGAGATCGCTGGCTCTGGATCTGGTCGCTGGGTCAATCCTGATCTGCTAGTGTCCCAGGACTGGGTTTGCTCCTGGCTTCAGCTCCTGGTGGAGCTTGTTCTCTCTTTGTCTTAGGTAACTGGTTCAGTCCCACTTCGGTTCAGGTGGAGGTCGCGGACTCTGAGTCAGGTCGTTGGCTCAATCAGTGTCCCAGGACTGGGTTGGCTCCCAGGGCTGGATTTGCTCCTGGCTTCTGCTCCTGGTGGAGCTTGTTTCCTTGGGCCAAGGCAACCTTGCCCTGTGCCCGCCTGCGGGACACACTAACGTTGTGGCTACCACCCGCGTCCCTCACTCCGGGTTTGCCCTGTGCCTCCTTACGCTTCTGGTCCGTGTCGGAGTCCTTGGAGCCTCCCAGTGTTCTAGTCTTAAGACGTAGTCATACTAGCTAATGTCAAAGACATTTCTTCTTCTTCCCTCAGTTCTGTTCCTCTTATGTCCTCTCAGTTCATCGTTAACAGTTTTTATGCGAGGGTGTTTCTGTCTTGTTTGTTTTTTTAAAGCAGGTCATTCCAAGGGCTTAGACTTTATCTTAAAAGATCAGTAAGGGTTAAATCTTTCTTTAACTAAAGTTAATTTTTCACTGTATACTGTGAGATTGATTGTTTTAGTTCTTCTTTGGGAACAGATAGCTACCAAAACGGCTGAAGAGATAGTTCAGCAGTTAATTCCACTTAAAGCTCTTGAGAAAACCTGAGTTCTGTTCTTAGCAACCACACTGAGCAGTTTACAACTTCATGGAACTCTAGTTCCAGGTGATCTGACACTTGCTTCTGGCCTCTGTGGGCATTCAAACACATGCATATACACACATGAGGAAAGACACATATGCACATAAATAATAAAATATTAAAATAATAATTATAGCTACCTGAGTAATTCTCAGAGGCTAATTTAAGATCTATCTGTTAATGGATTTAAGGTTACTTGTTACCCATGTATTGTTTAAGGAACTTGTTTGTCGATTGAAAGCAGTGATTTTGAAAGCCCATAACCCTGGGGTCAGATTTTTATATAATAAATGTTATATGTTTCTTGTACTTTGTTGAAATTTGTGCTGGTGGTACAAAAGTTGTGCTTACTGTGTATCTTCTTAGGTGTCAAGATTATGTGTCTTAGTTACTGGTCTACAGCTGTGAAGAGATACCATAACCAAGGCAACTCTTATAAAAGAAAGCATTTAATTGGGGGCTTGCTTACAGTTTTAGAAGGTGAGTTGAGTCCATGACCATCATGGGAGGAAGCAGACTGGAGCAGTAACTGAGAACCTTACATCCTGATCCACAGGCAGTAGGCAGAGAGAGAAAGCTAGGTTTGATATGGTTCTTTGTAATCTCTGAGCCCACCCCCAGTGACATACCTCTTCCAACAAGGCTACACACACCTCCTAATCTTTCTAAAGTAGTTCACTCTCTGGTGACTAACCTTTCAAATATATGGAGGCCATTCTCATTCAAAACACCACATGGTGGCATATGTAAGGTCCTATGTTCCATTCCAACACAAAGAAGAAAAGACAAGTAAAAATTACTTTGATTACATTTAGCTCTTGGGTTTATGGAAGATAAGGCTTAAGTACTTCACAGATGTGTCTTTGTGAGTTGCTCACCTAAACTAAGACTCAGGAAAATAAATAATACATTTTTACTTCAAAGAATAACTGACAAATCATATTTACTCGGACTCAGACATTCCATTGGAAAGGGAAAAAGAAGAAAATTTTGTCACTTCAAGAAATGTACCTCTCAATATTTTTAGTATCATGAAAATTAGAACTTTAAAACAGAAATTATAATCAGAAAGGTCAGTATTGGCACCTACACTTAACTTTACAGTATTTAGACTTTCTGGTCATTAGCATGAGCAAATGTGTTGGATATTTTGGTGGGGATGGTACTGCATATCATGAAAAGTATCAATAATTGGAAGATTTATATAATTTAGTAAACTAGTGTTTTCCAGATTATTGGTGCATGGTGTTATTAAATCATACACAGGTAAAGCATCCATTCAAAAATGTATATTTGTATATATTCTTTTCAAAGCTAGATATCAAACTCAAGTTTTTGTGTATGTTCTGCCAAAGTGCTCTATTAGTGATTATACTTCTAGACCCTAGCCAGTGGATGTTAATGAAGCATGAAAAATTTGTTGATACAGTTCCATTGCAGCTAGAGAGATCACTGTATCAATTTAAAAATATTACTTGTCAAGTTCTGTTGTAGTCAGGAGAAAATTCAGTTACCTGAAAAAGACTCTTAAATGTTGCCGTTTTCTGTTTACTAATGGATACAGATTTTCTTTATTTAATTGAGCAAGGATGACTCACTGCCACCGATTGGATACAGCAGCAGCCAAGACTTCTACTTTTTGTTAAACCAATCAGACATGAGAGTTTGTGAAAAGTTAAAGCAGTGCTACTTACCTCATTTTTAACTGTTTTTTTTAAGTTTTCAATTATGTTTTTTTAGTTTTAATATTCAATATAGTAATTATTAAAGGAATAACTCCCACAAGCAAAACTCTCTCAGCTCCTTAGGAATTTAAAAGTGTGAAGGGGTTAGAAGATACAAAATTTTAGAGCAGATATCCCGCTAAGATTGGTCTCTTAGGTAGTTTTGAGCATACATTTCTTTTTTGTTGGGTTAGGCTGCCACAGACTAGATTTAAATTCTTTGGATTTTGATGAAAATTCCCCCCCCAGACCTGAATATTGTTTTAATAAATGGAATTAGGGTAGAATTTAATAGTGATCAATAAGTTCTGGCTTTATGTGGCTCAAAAATTTATTATAAATCAGATGATTGAAAAATTAAATCAGAAAAGAATGAAAAAGTAATTAGATGGTGGTTGAATTTTCCAGGTCATAATAGACAGGTGATTATGGAGAAAGCATTATGTTATGAAAGTTGCAAAGACGCAAGATAAAGTTTGACACCTGAAAGGTAAGAAATTATATACTGGTATGAGGAGAAATAATAGGGAGCATTTTAATTTTTGAAATATCTTTATTCTAACCTTCAATGAAGATAGTAGGCTTTCTGTTCTGAAAATACAGGCTTTTTTTTTGAGATAGGGTTTTTCTGTGTAGCCCTGGTCATACTGGAACTCTGTAGACCAGGCGATCTATCCACCTGTCTGCCTCCCAGTGCTGGTATTAAAGGTTTGCACTATCACACCTGGATTCTTATTTATTTTTTCATATAACTAGTCAGGGATGCCTTGTTTTAGAATCTTGCTGTTAACACCTTTGATAAGGGTTAAGTTTGGTCTGTTTGCAATTAATACTTAGAGAAATACCTGTAAAGCCATTGAAAAAGCACACCTATAAAACTATGAAGAATTCTGTATTAGTCAGGATTCTTTAGAGGAACAGCACTTAAAAGAGGATTTATTAAAGTGACTTACATAGGCTGTGGTCTGGCTAGGCCTCCCGATGGACAGATCAAGAATATGGTAGTTTTGTTCTTCAGTTCGCGATGCTGGATATCTCACTGGGCTGAGGTCTGTGTTGGAGTCCCAGGGAAGTGCATTCTAATACCAGTGAAGGAATTCATCATCATTGTCAACAGCAGCAGCAACAGAGTAAAAGCAAGCAAGCAAAAAACTTCTTCATGTCTTTTTCAGTGGACTGCCATCAGAAGTTGTGACCCAGACTTAGGGTGAATTTTCCCACCTCAAATGATCCAATCAAAAGATCCCAGTTGATCTGTTTTATTGTGTTGAGCATCATATGGCTCTGCTTTGTTCATCTTTTTCTCCTTATGCAATATATTCTTTTTTGTGCTTTCATGCATGAATTTTTTTCTTTTCTCTGCATGTTATTCCTGTGTTTTCTTAAAGGCAGTTTGCTTGCTGTGAATTGCTTTAGTTTGTGTTTGTCTTGAAAATATTTCTATTTTTCATCGATTTTGAGAGATATCAGCTGGGCATAGCAATCTTAGTTGGCAGTGTTTGCTTTTAGGTATTGAAATATACCATTCCATAGTTTCTTGGCTTTTAAGATTGCTGATGAAAAACTTAATGCTATTGTGATGTCTTTTCCTGTGAGTTGCCATTTTTCTTACAGCTTTTCTTATTTTCTTTATATATTTGACATTGTGACTGCTGTGTTGTTTAGAGGTTCATTTGTAATTATTTTCAGAATACCTGTTGTATTTAGATGTCCCTATTTTTCTCTAGATTTAGTCCAATTTTTTTGCTACAATGTCATTGACTACACTGTCTTTATCTTTAGATTACCTTAGTTCCTTTTATTCCACAGATTCTTAGGTTATCCCTTCAGCATTATCCCAGGGTTCTTGAAAGTTAAAGCCATTCTTTTTAGTACTATTATTTTCTTTATATGTGACTGAAAATACTGTTCTAACCTTGATCTCCATCTTTGAACTTTGTTCTATCTGGTTTTGTTTGTTGATTGTGGGAGCCCACAGATGTGAATTCCTTCCATCTTGACTAAAGATCAGAGAGTTCAGGCCTATTCTTGCTCCTTCAAGGTTATTGACAGGAGGTTTGACCCAAGGTATGGCTACTAACAGGATGTTTTGCTCTAGGGTGTGGTTACTTGATGGTTTGGGTATTGAGAAGGTTCAATTGTGGTAAAGAAGTCTTTTGTCTTCCCTCTCCTGGATGGGGGTATATAAAGCCTATGAGAAATAAATGTGAGCAGATTCAGTATTCACTGGAGTACCCTTGCAACTCTATCCTGTATCTCTGTCTTTTCTTTTGTATCTTTAATTTTTCTAACTACCATTTCTTAATCCTCATGCTTCCCTCCAAGCATAATTGAATTAAGCCAAGTGGACCCCAGCTGACGTTGTCTCCTGGATGCGGGATTAGGCAGTTGATAATACTTTCTCCACTGTGTTTTTGCTTTTTTTGATCCATTAATATTTTCATTTGCAGCAGATTGCAGAATCTTCATTTCTTTTCTGAGCATTTCCTTTCATATTTTTTCTCCATATTACTGGCTAATTCATCTACTTTGCAAACTTTGTTGTCTAGGTTCTGAAGTGATTTCTTACTCTCCATTCATCTCCTTGAATCCGGTAAGAGGTCATTGATTCCCTTCTGAAAGTAGAAATTTGAAGTCTTTTTTTTTTTTCTGGCATTTCAAATATCTCATTGTCTTTGGTTTCCATTTTGTAGTGGCTTGTTTCATTTTGTGTTAGTGTTTCTTATGTTTTTTTGTGCTTCTCCTGGCATGGCTGTATAGCCTTAATTTTTTCCCTTTCTGTTTTATGTGAATCTTCTTGGTGAGTTGTCTTCACTTAGATTTATGGTCACTGCTTTTATTTAATGGTGAAGCTGACTGCAGTAACAGATAACAATAATTTGACAGCAGTCCCAGTGTTAACTTGAAATAGAAGACAATTCTGTTGCCTGTTTATTTGAGAGATTAGCAGTACCAGCATACTGATTGAGGGACAGTGTAGTTTAAGTAGTAAAGAGAGGGAATGGGATAGGGAAAAGCAGTAGGATATGAAGAATAAAGGTATATGGGTTAGAGGTATGAGAAAATATTCATGCTATGTGTAGAGAAAGAAAGGGAACATTTAGGCTGAGGAGATGGCTTAGAGGGTAAAAGCACTCACTATGCAAAAATGAGAACCTGAGTTCGAATCCCTAGCAGGCATGATTGTTATGCCTGTCATTTCAGCATTGGAGGAAAGACAGGTCCTTGGAGCTTTCTCACCTACCAACCTAGATGAAATTTAGTGAGAGATTCTGTTTCAAAGGTAAGTTTTGATGGATCAGGAAACCTGACATCTTAGGCTTCTGCATGTGTATATTCATCCTCCTACATACACAAATACAAGTGTATACCACACATACATACATCACACACATGGAAAAAATTAGGAAGGACATCCATAAAAGCCTATTTGAGCAAGATGTAAGTTTAAACACTAACTGAACAATTGAAGTATAGAAATATAAATTTTAAAAATTTTTAAATAAATGAAATAGTCCATCCCATTCCCTCTCACTTCACTTGGGATAATGTGGTTTCTACCTCTCCTTTGACTGTCTTTTGCAGGATTATTTTTGAAGCGTTCAAGATAAGTCAGTATCTCATGTTAAGGGGGATTTCCCCGTAGGAAGACAACTTCTAGAATTTCTAAAGTCACCCTGCCAGCAATTATAACCTTGTCCCTGGTATCTTTAGAATTGTGCTTTCCAAGTGCTTGCCTGTATGACTTTTGTCACTGGGAAATCTTCCCAGCCATCAAGAGACTGTACCAGATTCTCCAGGGTACTTTCTTATTCCTTTGTAACTCATTCATCCAGGCAGTGAGGACAGTTTTGCCTTTTCCATCATTTATCTCCATGACCTCCGTGGAGAACTTCTCAGCTCCCACACCACACTTCTGCCTCTATCTTCAGAACCTGCTTTATTTCAGCAGTTTTCCTCATATTGTACCCAGGCTCTGGTTACATCCCCACAGACTAGACAACAGTCACCCCCAGTTCTGTATTTTCACATTGCCATCATGTGTGCCGGAAGAGTACCTCTTTAACTGAAACCTCTGTCCCTGGCTTGATTGTTGCTTTGTTAAGAAAAACCTTACTTTAGCTTAATCCTTTTTCTTTAACTTGTTCTCTTATTGGAATAGATTTTTTTTCAAATATTTATTTATTATGTATACAATATTTGGTCTGTGTGTATGTCTGCAGGCCAGAAGAGGGCACCAGACCTCATTACAGATGGTTGTGAGCCACCATGTGGTAGCCGGGAATTGAACTCAGGACCTTTGGAAGAGCAGGCAGTGCTCTTAACTACTGAGCCATCTCTCCAGTCCCTGGAATAGATTCTTTCACTGGGTGACAGAGACAGCTAATAATCTGCCATTTTACTTTGTAATTTTAGCATATTCCAGTATTACACTCTTTGTTTTGGATTGCTTTAGCTTTATTTAAGGTCTTTGTATTACTTTTTGAATTTTTGTTATTTGTTTTGTTTTCTATTTTTGTCCCCAGAATCTTGATGCTGATTACATTAAATCTGTAGCTCACTTTCAATAATGTATCCCTTTTCATAGTATCAATCTCATATGTAACTTAGTACCTGAGCATGGGAGACACTCATTTCATCTAAGTTCCTGCAGTTTCTGTCTTTAGTGTTTTAAAACTGTCGCTGTAGAAGCTGTCTACCTATTTGCTTGTGTTTATTTCTAGGACTTTTTTTTTTAAAGCTATTATGAATAGGATTTGTTTTTTGATTTCTTTTTCAGAAAGTTTATTATTGAGAATAAGAAACCATGGAATTTTTACGTTGATTCTGCTCCCTCCTACTTTTGCTGAAAGTGTATTTAAATGTTAAAAGATCCGTTAAGTCTTTATGCTCTTAAATATAGTGTCATGTCTGCAAGTAGGGATTTGACTTATATTTGTCTATTATTTTTTCTCTCATTACTTGAGCACTATGTTAGTTATAAGTGGAGAAAGTAGACACCCATGACAGGCTCCTGATTTGAGAAAAAATTCTTTTAGTCTTCCCCATTTGTTGTAATATTGACTATAGGTCACATGCAACTTTATTATGTTCTGCGTTTAGGTTCTTCAGTGCTCATATCCTGAAGGGATGTTGAGTTTTGTCAGAGACCTTTTCTGCATTAAATGAAATAGTCATATGATTTTTGTCCCTAAGTCTTTTTATGTACACTGTTACACTTACTGATTTATGTAGGTTGGGCCATCTTTTTGTCCCTGGAATGAAACTGACTTACCTGTGGTGTATAATTTAATGTATTCTTTAATTCGATCTGCAAGTATTTTATTGAGACTTTGATTTTGAGACAGGGTCTGTGACCTGCCTGTACTAGAGCTCACAATGTAGACCAGGCTGGCCTTGAACTTACAGAGATCTTCCTGCCTCCCAAGTTCTAGTTTGAGGAAGGCTGATGTTGGCTCTTCTCTAAAGCTTTGGTAGAGTTTGACAATGACTATTTAGGCAAGGGCCTTTGTTATGAGACTGTTACTGCTTCAGTCACATTGTTTGTCTGGGTCTAAGTTGTTTATCATTTTTATTTAACTTTAGTAGGTCGTATGTGTAGGAATTTATCCATTTAGATTGTCTAGTTTGGGTTAATATAAGTTTTCAAAGCTACTTCTGGATTTCTTTGGTATTTGTTGCAGTATCTTTTTTTTTTTTTTCTTAGCCATTCATTAAGTTGTTGAGTGTTTCTTTTTATTTTAGGTTGTTTGGTTAAGAGTTTGTCAATCTCATTTGTTTTTTTCAACTTCATTGATTCTTTATATTCTCTGTTTTTCCTAAATTTCTGTCCTGATTTACTTTTGTCTACTGATAATTTGGTTTGTTTCTCCTAAGACCTTGAAGTACATCATTGAGCAGTTTATTTTGGATTGCTTTGTTTTTGAAATGTAAGCACTTATAGCTTACTCATTTCCTGTTAGGAAATGCCTTTGCTGTATCTCAAAGATTCTGATGGTTGGTGCTTTTAATCTAGAAGTTTATATTTTTTTCCTTAATTTCAAATATTTGGAGAGTCAGAGAAAATTCCATGGGCTACTGAGAAGATATTCCCCAGCTGTTGAGTGAAATCTTCTGTAAATGTCTGTTAAGTGTATTTAGCCTATGGTATGATTAACTCTGAATTTCTTTTATTGAATTTTTTTTTAAGCCTGGAGCAACTATCTATTGATGAGAGCAAGATGTTGACATCACAGACTATTAATGGATATATTCTCTTATGTGTAGTAGCACTTGCTTTATGAAACTGGAAACTCCAATATTTAGTGCATATACATTTTAAAATATTCTAACTACTTAAAAAATTTTATTTTAATTTTTTGTGAATGTCTGTTTGCCCACATGTATGTGTATGCATCACTGACTTGCCTGTGTGGTTCCCACAGAGGCCAAAAGAGACAGATCCCCTGGAATTGGATTTACATAAGGTTGTAAGCTACTGTGTAGGTGCTGGGAATTGAATGTAGGTTCTCTGCAAGAACAGCCAGTGCTCTTAACCACTGAGCCATCTCTCTAGCCCCATAAAAATGTTGTCTTCTTAATGAATTGTAGTCGCCTTCTTTATCTCTTCTGACTAGTTATGGATTGAAGTCTTTGATTTTATTTGGGAGTCTTCCAGTGAAGTGCCTGTTTTTCAGGAGTCTTTTGCTCAGAAAATTTTAATTGTAGTATAATCATACCTGCTGATTTTTTTTTTGCTCCCCCATCTTACATAAGCTACATACCAAGGTCCCCAGAATATTCCATTTCTTCTGAAAATCTTTTTACAATTTATATTTTTATTTTTATATTTTCCTCTTATATGTTGTGTGAAATCCAACCCCCCACCCACCCATTGACTCTATGCTTTTGTCTTCTCTGTGAATTTAAAAAATTACAGTGTTATGAAAATCTTTCTGAATTTAACTGATACCCATTGAGACTGGATTTAATTTGTAAAACTGATGATACAGTTCTGGAAAAAGCAAATGAACTCATGTTTATTAGGAACATTTTGACTTATGTTCCTAAGTGTTTCTTTCTCTCTCCTTCTCCCTCCCTCCCTCTTCTCTCTCTCTCTCTCTCTCTCTCTCTTTATCTCTCTCCTTCCCTCCCTTCTTCCCTCCCTGCCTTCCTTCCTCCTTTGTTTCTTGCTTGCTTGCTTGCTTTTTCTCTCTCTTTCTGTGTGTGTTTGAGACAGGGTTTCTTTGTGTGTGTGTGTGTGTGTGTGTGTGTGTGTGTGTGTGTGTGTGTGTTTGAGACAGTGTTTCTATATGTATCTCTGGCTGTTCTAGAACTGGCTTTGTAGAACAGGCTGGTCTTGAGCTCACAGAGATCCATCCACCTCTATCTCTTGAATGCTGGGATTAAAGGTGTGCACCACCACCACCGGGCACCTAAGTGTTCCTTCTAATGGTAAAGTTCCCTTCTGTATCGTTTTGAGTGTTTTAATCATGAAAGCATACTGGATTTTATAAAATGCATTTTTCTTTGCATCAACTAAAGATAGTCAGTTTTCCCCTCATTTAATTAACATAGTGTGGCATTTAAAGAATGTTAAGCTGCCATACATTCCTGAGATTAAAGTCCTCCTCAGTTATGGTTTGTAATCTTGCATATGTTGCAATATTTGGTTTACAAGTACTTTTGCTGAGGATTTTTATGTTTATATTCATAAGGGATATTGGTGTGTGGATTATTTCTCTCTCTCTTCTTTTTTTTTTTTTTTTTTTTTTTGGCTAGGTAACAGGGTAGTAGTGGCCTCAAGAATTACTGATATTCATTTAACTGAGCTCTTTTTGTTGAGAAACAATCACATGTTTCTTCCTCTGTTTTGAGACGAATTGATGTTATTTTCTTAAATTTCTGCTAGACTCATCAGTGAAGGAATCTCTCCTGGTCTGCTCTTCATTGGAAAGTTTCTTTTTAAAATTTTATTTGTGTGTGTGTACATGTGCGGGTGCTTTTAGATCTCCTAAAGCTGGCGCTACAGGTAGTTATGAGCTTCCCACAGGGGTTCTGGGAACTGAACTCCTACCCTCTGCAAGAACAGCAAGTGTTCTTAAACACATTTAGTACTGCATAGAAATCTCTAAGACATACGCCAGGAACTGCACATTTCTTGGGCAAGCTGCACATTATTTAAGTCATCATAATTACAGATCATAATGTACTTTAGGTGTTGTTTTTCAATAATTATAACATTTTTATTTACAAAAACAAACAACTAATTAAACAATTTAAGTTCCTAGTACTTTTTAATGCCTGGTACTGCGTAAAACATTTTCCTCTATGAAGAGGCACCAAACAAAATTTACGTATTTACATTCGCCCCCTTTACCATGGGCAGCAGAAACTAAACTCTGCAGGTTCTCAAAGGATTTTTTTTTTTTCTTTCTACTTGCTGAATACACATAGGTTCATGCTGTTTCTCATCACCTGACAACTCTTTGGGTGAATCTTTACGAGGAACTCTCCCTGCACACCCAGGGGAAGGTCTGGGGATATTTGTCTCTGGTTCCAGAGAGCCTTCATTATTGTCATCTGTTACCCAGTCTCTCACCACTGATAGCAGAAACTGTTCATGCTTCATTTTTGCTTGTGGATTGAGGATGTTGTACACTCAATGAATTGAAACGTCCACAGTTTATAAGGTACAGCACTACTTTTTTTTGTCCATTTCATCATTTTTCTTAGAATGGAACAACACAAAAGGAATTGATCCTCATTGTCAACTCCTTCCTTTCATGTGGGCATTGTATTCCTTGATGCAGGTAGGTTTTACAATATTCTCTCCTGTTTTTCTATTTTTTTAACCTGTTGTCGAGACAGAAGCATCATGGATCATTGATATCATTGGACAGTG
>PVIU01025412.1:0-23765 GCA_004026605.1 Ondatra zibethicus
TCTGCCTTTTGATTAGTTTGGATAGGGGTTTGTCGATCTTGTTGATTTTCTCAAGGAACCAGCTCTTTGTTTCATTGATTCTTTGGATTGTTTTCTGTGTCTCTATTTTGTTGATTTCAGCCCTCAGTTTGATTATTTCCAGTCTTCTACTTCTCCTGGGTGAGTCTGCTTCTTTTTTTCTAGAGCTTTTAAGTGTTCTGTCTCTAATGTGTGCTTTCTCTGTTTTCTTTATGTGGGCACTAAGTGCTATGAACTTTCCTCTTAGCACTGCTTTCATAGTGTCCCATAGGTTGGGGTATGTTGTGTCTTTATTTTTGTTGAATTCAAGGAAGACTTTAATTTCTTTCTGTATTTCTTCCTTTACCCAGGAGTGGTTAGGTAGTTGACTGTTCAGTTTCCATGAGTTTGTAGGCTTTCTGGGGGTGGAATTGTTGTTAAATTCTAACTGTACTCCATGATGATCCAATAAGACACAGGTGGTTACTCCAATTTTTTTGTATCTGTGGATGTTTGCTTTGTTACCGAGTATGTGATCAATTTTCTAGAAGGTTCCATGAGATGATGAGAAGAAGGTTTATTCTTTCCTGTTTGGGTGGAATGTTCTATAGATGTCTATTAAGTCCATTTGAATCATTACATCTGTTAGTTCTCTTATTTCTCTAAGTTTCTGTCTGGTTGACCTGTCCATTGGTGAGAGAGGAGTGTTGAAATCTCCTACTATTAGTGTGTGGGCTTTGATGTGTGCTTTGAGTTCTAGTAATGTTTCCTTTACATATGTGGGTGCTTTTATATTAGGGGCATATATATTCAGGATTGAAACTTAATCCTGTTGGATTATTCCATTTAAGAGTATAAAATGTCCATCTCCGTGGAGGATCTCAGGTTGTTTAGTGCAGAGTAGGTGGGAGAACTATTGGCTGAACTCTGGGGAAGTCTCTGGGTTGTGGAACTCTCACAGTGTTTGGTGTAGTCCTTGAGCATCATAATGCCATTTCCAGTGATAATGGAAGACAGAAGACGAATGATTAGATCTTAATGTGAGATAATAATCAGATTAAACTATATCACTATGTGATTATATTTTAAAAAATTCTTTTAAAATTATTTTCTATGTGCATGGGTACTTAGCCTACATGTATCTTTGCTCATCATGCGTGTTCCTGATGCTCATGGAGGCCAAAGAGGGCATCAGATCTTCTGGTTACAGACAGTTGTGAGCAGCCATGTAGGTGCTGGGAATGGAACCTGGCTTACATCAGCCAGTGCACTCAACTACTGAGTCATCTCTTCATCCCAAGGGACTATGTTTTTGAAAAAAAAGTTTTGAAAAAAAAGTTTGAACATGTTAATGTTCAAAGATACAGCCCCAGCATTGGAAGTTAAAAAACAACAAATATTCCTTTTATACCAGTGTAATCAGAAATTTACAGCATGCCACACATTGGCTAGTCACAGGTATTATTACTACTGTTATTATTATTTTGAACCTTTAACCTGGTTAGTTATATTTAATCTTAGGACTGGAGATTAGGGAGCCCATGAGCTCACATGCTGGGCAGACACTCTACTACTAAACTATACCCCAGATCCTTTCAGTGTGCTTTTGTTTTAAATCTCTCCAAACAATTTTCAGGTTCTAATGATTGTTGGGTGAGTTTTGCTGTTGAGGGTCTAGCATGCACCTAGACTCTAATCAACTATTGAAACAAAGGTCTATAAAACTGAATGTATTTTGGTACTTAGTATAGCTTCTGACACACAGTGGGTTACTTGATAAACAGCTGTTGAGTGAAATAGGTGGAAAGTTTAAAATGCAGATTTTTTTGACATAGGGTAATGGCAAGGTATATTAAGAAAAATAGAAATACAGTATTTTTATAAATCTAAACATGCCTGTCCATAGCACATACAATAGCTCTAGTTTACTGATTTAATTTACCTGAGTGAGCGTGTACCTTTTAAGTGAGCAGTTCTTTTGCAATGTGTGTGCTCTAGGTAGGGTTTGAACATGAATGGGAGAAGACATAGTCAATGTATCAGTCAGGGCAGGACTGTTTCTAACACAAGAAACTTGCAAACTACAGCAATGTCCAACAGTTGCTGGATGAGAAAAACATTTCTATTGACATACAATGAAGTAAAAGCTTGAATCAAGAAGAAATGAATTGGGAGGAGGCCAATCACCATGACTGAATCTCAGCATCAGGGAGAGGCTGAATCACAGAAAGCTGTATTAAATGAATATGATGGGTGTGAGCCCTTACTTATAACTTAAAAAGCTAGAAAATAGAGACACTTTGTTTCCATAATTAAAACATATAAAGTTCTTTACAATTCTATTTATTGTATAATTCTATTTATTATGTGTGTGTGTGTGTGTGTGTGTGTGTATGTGCATGTGTGTTTGTACACATATAGAGCCAGAAGACAGTTTTCTCTCCTTCTACCATCTGTATCCTGGTGGAGGAGCTCTGGCCTTTAAGGCATGTTCCTTTACCTGATGACTAATCTTGTCAGCTCATGATTTATGGTTTAGATACAAGCCTGTATGACGGCTCCATGGACAAAAGCTGTCATTTGTCATAAATGCCTGAGTCCTGAGTTCGTGCTTCAGAATCCACAGAAAAGTCCAAGGGGATGACTAATGTAAACTAATGTAAACAGACTTGAGTTATAGAAAAGGAATGCCCCCAACACCACAAAATGGTCTGCACACAATTATAATAAACAAAAAATCAAGCAAATAATCAATAAGGGACTGGAGAGATAGCCCAGAAGTTAGTGCTGCTTGCTGCTCTTTCAGAGAACCAGAGCTAAGTTTCATGAACTCATGTTAGGCAGCTCAAAATTCAGTTGCAGGGAACATTTATCCTCTCCTGGCCATTGCAGATGCCTGTACACACACACACACACACACACACACACACACACACACACACACACACAATTAAAAATAAAATACAAAATTAAGCAGGGGAGTGGTGACACTCACCCTTAATCCCAGCACTCAGGAAGCAGATCTCTGTGAGTTCAAGATAAGCCTGGTCTACAAGAGCCAGAACCAGGACAGGCTCCAAAGCTACAGAGAAACCCTGTCTCGAAAAAACTAATAAACAAATAAATAATAAAGTATAAAATTAATAATAAAGAGTAGGAATAATGATAGCAACCTTATATTAATGCTTCATGCCTTGATTCATGCCTGGCATGTGCATATAACTGAAAAAGTGCTTAAATCAATCTTCCTTCACTTGGGTAAAGGTACTTAATGTTTCATTTATTGTGCAACATACTTAGACTCCCCTTTTTATATCTTTTAGAGTTAAAAGGTTAATGAAGTATTTATTAGGACTCAGATGCCTTAGGTACCTTGTGCTCATGGAGATTTCAGTGAAGGTAAATCCTAATTTAGCAACTGCAATTACTTGGGTTTGTTGAATGAGAAGTCCGCGATGCCAGAAGACCAACAGCAAGAGAGAGGATCTGATTCGGACAGGGCAGAATGAGCTTCACCTAGAAAGGGAGAACTGGGCTGCTATCTAACTGGCAAGGTGGAAAGCCGCGTGGGAAAGAACAGAGGAAGACCATTCTGAGCAGGGAAGCAGCTATCTCAATGGCCGTGTGGTACATGGCAGAGTGACTTCGTAAGTACAAGAAAGGAAGCCAACATAGTGGTGCAAAGACAAAAAGAAATATTGTGTGAAGTTTCATCTGAGAGACAACAGAGGAGAGCACATGTATCTGGACATAATCTGCCTTTGGCTTCCCACAGACTGATCAGAAGCTACTGCGATAGTGTAAGAAGGGAGATGGCGTGAGCGCATCCTGACTTCGTGGTTGGGAGGAAAGGCGTTTTTAATAGTCCAGGTAGCGTCACGAGAGCTCAGACGACTATGGTGTTGCAGGAGCTGAGAAGAGGGAGACGGGCCGCTGAGAAAGTTTGAGCCTCGCAGGACAGGGATCTGGTAGTGAAGAGATGTGCAGAATGTGAAAAATATTCCTCAGGATGATTCCCCATACAGAGGCACTGCCACCAAGCTTGAGCTCCAGAACCAACGTGGTGTAAGGAGAGAACTAACTGTGCAAATGGTCCTTTGACTTTCTTGGTGCGCCATGAGGACACGCATGCCCTCACCCACCAAGTGCATAGCTGGAGGTTCTTTTCAAAGACAAAGGAACTAGGAGGATCACAGGGCAAAGACCTGGACTGTGTGCGTTGTCTACTAGATTCCAACAGTGAACTTATGCATTTTAGGCTTTTGAGAGCACACTGACTCTGTATTCTATAATTTTACTGCTTTCTATTTGTTTGTTTGTTTTGTTTTGTTTTTGTTTTTTTTTTTTTTGCAGAAGTATTTCATATAGCCCAGGCTCTGAATGTGATATATCGCGGAGTTTAGTTCTAAAATTCTGATTCTCCTGCCTCCACCCGCCATGTTTAAGATTACAGGCATGTAGTACCACCTATGCCTGGCTCTTCCAAACTTTGTTTAGTAGTGTTAGTATTGTGTATGTAAAACTGAGCCACCCATACAAAGTGAGACCGTGTTTTCCTCTTTACTACTTTGGGACAACACACAGACACAAGACTGTCAAGGCAGCCTTTCTGTATCTGTATGTTTCTTTTCCGTTTTAGTTTCTGACATTCATCCTTTCCATTCACCCAAGAAATCTACAGCTCAGAATCTACGGCTCAGAGCCAACATGGTAGATGAGTGCTAATTCTTTACTCTCCATGGTTAAAATATTAATCTCATAGTGGCTAGAAGAGAGTTTTTCCAATATTCAGGAACGGTGCTCTCTGTTTTGTTTTCTTAGAAAAGGGAATGCTAACCAGGGCCAAAATCTCAAGACTAAAAAAAAAAAATCATAGAAGGGAAGCATTTTGCTGTTTTCCCTCAATTAGAAGTTCCATGGCTAACCCCTCCTCTGACAGTATAACAGAGCTACATCTAGAAAAGTCTTCCTGTGAGCAAAACACTAAAAGGGCAGGACAGAATGCATACATTTAAGCGTTAATTTCATGGCTGAGTTGGCAGGAATGTAGGAGAATCTAGAGTTTGTACTCAACATAAAAATCACACCAAGGAAGTGAGCAATATTGAAAGGAGGGACCTGGCAGTTTTTCATGGCGCACAGTCTAGGTTTTAAGACACATTTATTTTTAAACAAAACATTTGACTAGCTAAAGTCGGCAAGCTGGACTGCAAACCCCTTCATGTAAACAGGATCCTTGAAAATGATCAGAGAAATAGAGGGAGGTGCGGAAAAGCAAAAGAGGAGGTATGTGGCAGCGATGATGAAGTCTGGGTATAGTTTAAGAAAGGGAAGTTCATCTGAAGAAAATCATTCATCTCACTCCCTGCGTTGGCTAGTTTTATGTCAACTTGGCACAAACTGGAGTAATCTCAGAGGAGGGAACCTCAATTAACAAATTACCCTCACACTATCAGGCAGCTTAAGTCTGTAGGGCAGTTTCTTCAATGGATCACTCCCAACCTAGCTATTTCGGCCTTATAAAGCAATTTCTTAATTAGTGATTGATGTGGAAGGGCCCAGCACATTGTGGGTAGGCACACTCCTAGGCTGTTCTATAAGAAAGCAAACTGAGCCAAAAAAAAAAAAAAAAAAGGGACAAGAGAGTAAGCAGCACCCCTCAGCTCCTGCCTCCAGGTTCCTGCCCTGCTTGAGTTCCCGTCCTGACTTCCCTCAGTGATAGCCTGTTTCCTGTATAAATGAGAAATAAAACCTCTCTTCCCTAACTTGCTTTTGATCATGGTATTTTGTCACAGAAGTAAAAACCCTAGGTCATGTTCCTTTAGATTAGATTCATCCTACGTGCAAAACCTAAACACATCTAAAGGAGAAAGCTCATTTTTAAGTGATACTTAGTTTCACCAGGAGCTTTGTAAACAAAAATCCTAGGAAGAATTTACTTTCATTCTTCCGCCTCCACAGTTTGAGCCCAAGGCTGGGCGTATGCTAACAAGTATTCCATTACTTAGCTACCTTCCCAGTCCCCAAGATAAGTTAAGTTCTTGAATAATTTTCAAATATAAATTTTCAAAAGACAGGACTTGGAACTGTTTATTGTACAATAACTAATTAATATACTAAAGACAGAATTTCAAATCAATAAGAAGATATGATGTTGCATTATTATCACATTTATGATGTTGCATTATTATCACATTTCAAAATAAGCTAGACAACTTTAAGAAATTTTAAAATACACTTTTAATTAGATGAACATATTGGCAATTGAAATATTGGTCAGCAAGTATTCAAGTAAGTGTGTAGATACTGATGCTCTTAGAAATTCTGAAAGCATAATTAGTATACAACCATATTTCCTGGCCATTTAATTTAAAACAATTCAGTTATAAAAGAAAGATCTCCTATTTTGAAGAAGAAAATAAAAACATTTACTAAAGCAACTAATGTTTTGTGAAGACATCGAGACAGAAATTAAAAGTATCTAGAACTGAATAGTTATGAAAATGCTGCACACCAAGGCTTTAGAACGTAATTGCCATGAGATGAAGGGGAAGGGCTGGAGAAACGGTTCCCCAGGTCAGAGCACTTAGAGCCCTGGGAGAGGATTTCCAACACCCACATGGTGGCTAACAACCTGCAAATCCCATTCCAGGAAGTCCAACCTGCCTGACCTATGCAGGTCCCTGCATTTATATATTAAAGACACATATACTCAGGCAACACACATATACATAATGTTTAGGAGAGAAGTATTTTTAAGGAATTTGAAGGGAAGCTTAATATGCTTACAGTAAATAAAAAATATGCAGTGAATAGAGATAAAATTAAATATCCAGGTTAGGTTTAAGAAATAGAGCAAAATATAGATTAAGATAAAGGAAAAAGGGCTGGAGAGATGGCTCAGTGGTTAAGAGCACTGGTTGCTCTTCCAGAGGTCCTGAGTTCAATTCCTAGCACCCACATGGTGGCTCACACCCATATGTAATGAGATCTGGTGCCCTCTTCTGGTGTGTAGGCATACATACAGAGGAACACTGTATACATAATAAAATAAATCTTTCAAGGAAAGAAAAATAGAATAATGATAAGAAATTAATGAACAAGGAATGATAACATACTAATGAAGAACAAGCAATGAAAAAACAACTTAGAAATTTGAAATCTCCAAATCAAATACCTAGAGAAAATGAATAATGTCAACATTACACATAAACACACACACACCAGAGAGAGAGAAACACACACATTCACATACAAGAAAAAAGCTGGGTATACCTATGAGGCAGTAGATATTAAAATGATAAAACAAGAACATTATGGGTTTTTTTATAGTTCTAAACTAAAAATAAAATTATATCCACAAATCATAACTCATCAAACACTAGCTGGGCATGGTGGTGTATGTGTTAATCTAGCTAGCACTCAAGGGAGTGAGGCAGGAGGATCCTTTGACTGGGTCACCTTGGGTTATAGAGTGAAACCATGTCTCAAAATTCAAATAGCAAAATGCATAAAGAAACCAAAACCAAAAAGAAAAATTACCATAGGTATACTTAAAGCATAATATTTATTCTAACTTGTAAAATGGTCTACTAAAATAGTGATATAAATTACAAGGTACCTCAGATCAATCAATGGGAAAATGGGAAAAACATAAAATTATATTGAAACTCTAGAAGTCAAATAAGCAATAAGCTGATAATCTTATTATAGCTGGGAAGAAATTTTAAAAAGGATGCTTTTAGTCAATTGGTTTATGACCATAAATGCCTATCAAATCTTCCAAAGAAGGTGCTGAAAATGACTGATTCATTTGGCATTATCTACTTGGGCAAATGCATGGGAACTTAAAACAACCCCTGAGAAAACAGAAAGAACAGGCTACATGCCTGGGCAAGCACCAAGGTATGTTTTCCATTGTATTCCTTACAATGTGCTTAGTGTTGAAACGGATGGCAAGGCGCTGAGCCTGTAAGCTCAGAGGTTGGGAGGCTGAGGCAGGAGGTTCATCTGACATACAAAGACAGCCTGGTCTGCACAGTGAGTTCCAGACCAGCCTGGGCCAGAGCAAGGATCTATTCTAAGAAAGAAAGACAAGCAAAAGATTGGGGGCAAAATACTTAGCTCATATCATATACCCATTCTCTGAAGCGGCCTCAAAAGACAGATGTCGAGTGGTTTCCCTGGACGAAAGGTCTTGGGGAAACTGATAATTAACAGAGAAAAGATGAAGAAACTAAACCTGACCTCAAATTTATCATTCATTTTGAGAACAGTGATTGAGAGCAACCCCAGGATTTCAGACATGGCAGTCAAATGTTGACTACACTAAGCTGAATTCTCAATGCAACTCAATATGAGATTCAATACAGATTGAATTTATAAATTAATGAAATAAGTGAAAGAGCACAGAAGAAAATATTCTTATTTCTTCGTGAAAGGATTTCGAATCAAAAAGAAGTTCCATCACAAAGAGATAGGTTGATATTTCATTAAAATGAAGCATTTTCTTTATGGAAAGTCACCATAAAATAGTTAATGACATTCTCAAGGATGGAGAAAAAGCACGGGCACTGTCTGTGACCAACAGACTTCAGGGCTTTGAGTCACCAAGCAAAACAGTCAACCAATAGGAAGGTGTAACAGTTACTTCATAGAAATCAAATTACCCAAAACCACTTGTAAGCATCTTGCACTAATCTGTAAAAAGCAGAAGATCAACTTAGGCTGCCATAAATATTAAGTGGTGTTCATTGTATGTGAGCATTTAGTGTGGGAGTTTTCAGAGGAATTCACCCAACAGAATATACCTGTGCAATGATAAGATATATCAAGTAGATTGGCTCACATGACCAGAGGCCCACAATGGCCTGGGAGTCAGAGGCTAAGTAGTCCCACAAGGGCCTGGGAGTCAGACAGCCAGTAACATTTTTCAGGAACTTGGAAGGCTCAGAATAAGAGGGGCAGGTGGTGTGGCTCCAGCCCCAGGCTGAAGGCTGGAGAGCCAAGAACTGTTGCTGTGTCTGCATTCAGGGGTTGCAGAATCTGGGCTGTGGAGCTTCTAGACAACGGCAGCAGCAAAGTATGTCTTAATTAAGAGATGGCCTTGCATGTTCCTTTCCACCTGGATCATTCTGTTCAGTTCAGAGTGGGTCTTCCTCTGTGTTTGGGTAACTCCTGTCAGCATCTCTTTGTGAGGTTGGTTAGGTGACAGGCATTACACATATTTATGTACATAGTGAACCATGCGTATTTAAATGGTCGATACCTCTTCTCTCAAGGATCTTTCTTCCCTCTCCCCTTATCTTTCTTCTTTCATCAAAATCCTGACTCCTGCATCTCAAAGCATTCATTCATTCACTTAGCCCTATATTAACATTTAAATTGCTTCCAAATTGCTTCTAAATAATATTACGTTGTTTATACATGCAGTAATTCTTTATCTGCTCATTTGTTGATAGTTAACTGGGTTAGTTCCTATCCTGTCTATTGTGAATAGCTCCCCCAAAATAAAAAAGGGTGTAGGTGTCTCTTTAGTACGCTGGTTTCACTTCTCTTAGCTACACATTTGAATTGGGACAAGCTGGGTCAGATGTACATGGCTTTTCAGAGTTTTGGTGCAACACTCTTCCGGTTCCCCACAGTGACTATAAACTTTTGCGTTTCTGACAGCCATGTGTAAGTCCAGTGACTATGCCCTGCATCCTCTCCAGCATCGCTTTGGTTTTGACGTCCTGGTAATTTGTTTCCTGTTTTCCTTGTGGCTATTTGTCCTGCACTTGGCGTAATCAGATTGTTTTTAATAGGTATATTATGCTTTCAAAAATAAAAGTGATATAAAAATTACAATAGAAACAGCACTGCCTCTTGTAATGCTCCTATTCTATAATCCTCTTGTTTGTTTAATTAATTTCCCTGGAAATGTTTTACAGTGGGAAGCAGCCAAAAGTATATTACTTCTTTCTTTCTGAGAGAGGAGTGATTCAGCCATGCTTTCGTCACTTAGTTTTTCCTCATATCATTTACAGCCCCTAGAATTATGCCATGCCAGTTCACATACACTGTCACTACTCTTCGGGGTTCATCCTCTGTGATCTCTGGGTGTATACACAGCCCAGTGCCTTCAGCCACCATGCCAGGCTCAGATGCTTATAAAGTTTCAATAACACATCTTTAAAAAAATAATCCTTTCTGGGACCAGTGAGGTGGCTCAAAGTGTAGAAGTTCTTGTCACTCAGAGCTGATCATTCAGGTTGGATCCCTGGAAACCACAGTGGAAGGAAAAAGCTGATAGTTAAAGTTGTCTGCCTAATTCTGCAAGGGCATTGCTGTGGTACATGTGCACCTCCCACAGGTACACATCATAATAGTAATAATAATTATAATAATAATAACAAATATGTATACCTCCCACAGGTACACATAATAATAGTAGTAGTAATAAAAATGATAATAATAGAAATAATAGTAGTAGTAGTAATAAATAGTTTATGTAAATCAATCTGTTCATTAGCAACATCATGCACATATTGGGAGTGTAACCTCAGAGTAAATTCACAGAAAGCTAAGTTGTAAATTCAAGTATACTCATTAACTTTTATTCAAAATGAACCTAGACACTTAGCGCTGCACAATTTACTCCAAACTTCTGTTGACTTTCTGATTTATTGATTTTATTTCCTCCTCCTCTCCCCTTTCTCCCCCTCCTCTGAGACTTAGTTTTGTCATCTTCTTCAGTCTGGTTGTGAGACCCGATTCTCTTACTTTAGCCTTCTGAATGTGGGAATTATAGCCTGAGACACCATTCTTAGCCTCTTCCAGTTTCTTACAGGGCTCCCCCTCTCTTTCCATCTCTGTCTGTGTCCCCCCGACCATGTAAGAGATTTACTTTATGCATATGTGTCTGTGTGGGAACATATGAACGCGCATGCAGGTGCGTTCCTCAGTCCAGTAGGGCTGCTGATTACCTGAAGCTATTGTTATTAGGTGGCTGTGACCTGCCTGATATGCTATCAACTGGACCGGTTTGCAGGTACAGTTCCAGGTATTAACCACTGTGCAGTCTCTCCAGCCTTGATAGGTGTGTATTTCTGGTGGAAAGTGAAATTCAAAGTATTCTTTCAAATCTTTAGAATCAGTGATAATGTGTTATTAAAATATCCAGATTTTTTTCTTCTTCACTGATAGTGGGTTCAAAGTAAAACCTACAATCTTAGCTCATTTTGCTTGGCACTCTCTATTTCTTTCTTATTTGACCTTAAAAATCATACACATTCTTTTCATGAATAGAAATAATAAGGCCATTGCATATAATCAAGATAAAGATAACTGAACAAGTTGGACTTCTCAATAACATCTGTAAAGAGTCGGGATTATGTGATTAATGAACACAGAAAAGGGACAGTTCAAGTATGTGAACATCTGTACCCAACATTCCCTGTGGAAAGTTCGGACACTGTGTTTTCACAGTAAAGCAACAGATTTTACAAAGCGAACAACTTCAAATAAAAACAGTGTAATGTAAATAATTGCTCTCCAAGAGGTCATGGAGTTTGCTGTGTCACTGGGACTTCTTTTCCACAGCAAGTCTTTCTTGTTGGAAAACTGCAATCCTATGAATGCTTCTTCTCCTGGAACTCTACTCTAGAACATCTGCTTGTCTCACAGCTGTGCATCGGAACACACTCCCTAGAACAGAGAAGCTCTCAGCTATTGATATAACAGTAAAATTGATTATAGTTTTACAATTTCATGGATATTAGTGTCTGTCATCACTAAAGTTCAAAACAATCACTTCCTGGTATTAACATTTTGTACATTTTATCAAAAAGGATTTCCAGGTTCAAGTTGCTTTGTATTTATGGTGTTGTTAGATGCATTTCCTTGGCAAGTCCATCTTCTATTTCCATGCTGCATTGAACTGTGAATTCATTGAAAAGTTGCATGTGAACTACTAACCTCTTTGCTCAAGACGCTGGTTTCAAACTTGCTGACCTTCCTTTTCAGCCTCCCAGAATACACGTATGTAACACCATACCCTGTTTAAGTCTCCATCTGTTTTTTTTTTTATTGTTGTCCCCTGGCTGTCCTGGAACTTGTTAAGTAGGACAGGTTGGTCTCAGGTTCATGGATATCCTCCTGTTTCTGCTTTCCAAGTGCTGGGATTAAAATTCTGTGCTACCTATTACTTACTGGTCAGTGTGGCCTTGCTGGTGTAGGCATGGCATTTCTGGAGGAGATGTGTCACTGTCGGGGGCGCTTTGAGGTCTCAGAAGCTCAAGTCAGTTCTCTCTCTGCTGCCTGTGAATCAAGATGTGGAACTCTTAAGTTCCTTCTCCAGCATCATGTCTATCTGCATGCTGCCATGCTTTCTGCTGTGATGATAATGGACTAAGCTCTAAACTATAAGGCAGCCCCAATTAAATATTTGCCTTTATAAGAGTTGCCATGGTCATGGTGTCTCTTCATAACGATAAAACCTTAACTAAGACACCTATCTACCTAATGTTCCCATCAATGTATTTGGAAAGAGCCTTAATTTATGACTTTCTTTTTTCTATTTCTATGAAAATGACATCAAACTGTTACCATTTTGGAACACAGAATTTGGGGGCACTCAAATCTACATTCCCTTCCAAAGCAAGAATTACGTTACTATACCTAATTTACTTGTATTGGCAAATTTAGAGAAAATACTCAATTATTTATCTTATCTTGGTGAGTCTAAAGTTTTACAACTAATTTACCTTTTTATCATAACTAAGTAAAACTATAATTATAGCTATCTAGTCTTTAACTCCATCAAAACCTCAGACAGATGAGTTGTTACCTAATAACAGAGGCATCAGTCTGCCTGGACAGTCACCCAAAGTTCCTCTGCAATATTGGGGTATCCAACTCTGGCCTATAGGCCTAGCATATATCACAGACTTTCCTGTGAAGCAGGAATCTTGAAGGACTCTCCTACCTTGTCTAGATAAAATTTCAGTCGTCACCTTTCTTGTGTCCTGCTGGTCCAGTTTGTACAGTAGTTGTCAGCAATTGAGGCAAGGGCAGTTTCTTTGCCCACATAGCTAGCTTTTATCATGATGAAAACAAACTCCATGTGGAGTATCTTCAATGCCCATCATTTTTTCTGAAGTAGATTGGTGCTGCCAGGAGCAGACATGTCTGTTATTAAAAGTGTTAGGTCTTTAAAATTTAAATGGCATATTCTGTAGGTCTTTGAAATGTTTGAAGATCATTTATCTATCTAAATGTATCTGTTTATGATCTTGAAAACACACCTAACATGACTATAAGTTTGACCATTGTAGATGACTATTAATCTGTATTTTTAAATTATACATTATATTTTCTAAATGAGTTGCATAAGCTTAATAACCCAGACAAAAGTAGATATATATATACAGCATAACAAAATTAATTTTAAATTTGTATTAATATACAAAAATGCATACCAGTGGAAAATATTTAAGACTAGTAGTTGCTCTTTTGGTTTAAAAGTAGATTCAGTAATCTATCCTTTATTCTATAATTTCTATATCATATCCCCTTTCTATATCATTCTTTAGAAAGAGATTTGAATTTAATTCCTTTGATTAGTTTTTGTTGTTGCTGTTATTGTTCTTTTTCCATGATAAATAATAATTTGCAACCAATACCCCTAAACAAAGACAAACATCCATAATCTATTGGGGGGGAATGTGGGTGCAGTTCTTTAAACTACTTCCTGGTAATCTTTGGACCCTGAGAAAATCTAGGATAATTCTGAAGTCTTGGTTGTATATTTTGTGAGACCGGGTAAGATCAGTCAGCAGCCTGGAAGTTGTTCTGGATACTAAATTACTTGGGCCATAATTTTCATTTATGTCTGATTTCCTTGCTCTGAAAATACATAAACTCTTAAAGATAGCATACTTATCTGTATTAGTACAAGTATAGATTGTACATGGTATACAAGCCAGTCAAGGATAATTTTTTTTGTTATGTGTTTGAGTAGGTAATATATATGTCACATATATTGCAGCTCTTTTTGGTTTATTTCTTAATGTTTTAATTAGGATTTCAAGGTGTCTTCCTCAAACAAACCCAATATTCTTTAGCCATGAATGAATTCTTAACTGTGAAAATGAAGGCAAAACCTCTCTCCCGTCATAACACATCATTTGACTTAAATTTTAAAATATATAGGTGGGTGGAATCTAGCAGTTTTCATAATGCAGTGTCTCTTAGCAACCAAAAAATTTAAAGCAGCACAATAATATACAGGATCCAGACTCTCTGTGTATTTCCCATTTTTAAGTGGCTCTTATATTTTTATTACACTTTTCCTTTTTAAGGACTTTTTCTACCCTTTTTCTTTTCTCTCTCAAGCCTTCATTTTTTTTTAACACAGTCTAACATGTTTAGAGGACTTTTCTATCTGAATCTATAATTACTGCATATCTGTAACTTTTTCTGTCTATCTGCCACATAGTGCTTCTGGGAGATGCCTCCCTGTACTGTGGCCCATGTGTGAAACTGAGGGAATGTATCATGCAGCTTAGCTCATGGCATGCTGGCAGTTGCCAGGAGATTCATCTCTGTACCACAGCAGGTACGAGAGACATAAGACTAGGAAGTCACACCTGGGTCCATACCTTTAGAACCTTTTATCATAAAGAATTTCCCAGGCTTTATGCTGATATGCATAGCCGTTGGTATTGGGTGTCATTTGTAGGCAGAGTTTTCTTGTCTCAACCAACTGCTTCCCAAATAACTGAATTGGAGACTTACCATAAATTATAAATGGTTGACTGATAGCTCAGACTTGTCATTAGCTAACTCTTATATTTAAATCAACCCATATTTCTTATCTATGCTTTGCCATGTGGCTCATTGCTTGTACGTCATTTTCTACACGTCCAGCTTCATTGGCAGCTGGCTGGCATCTCCCTGACTTTGTGCTGCTTCTCCCATCATTCTCTTAGTTTGGTTGTGGTACCTATAATCCCTGCATGGCTAGCAGCCATTCAGCTTTTTATTAAACCTATCAGAATGACTAATATTCACTGTGTACAAAAGGGTTATTCCACAGCATATGTACCACCATGCCTGGTGTTTTAGGGTTCCTAAGTATAAAATAAAGCATCACAAACAAAAAGCAAGTTGGGGAGGAAAGGGTTTATTTATCCTATACTTCCACATCACTGCTTACTATCACAGGAACTCAAACACGGCAGGAACTGATGCAGAGGCCATGGAGAGATGCTCCTTGCTCCTCATGGTTTTCTCAGCCTAATTCTTTAAATAGAAGTTAGGACAGCCAGTCCAAGGATGGTATCACCCACAATTGGCTGGGCCCTCCATCAATCACAAATTAAGAAATTATCCTACAGGCTTGCCTAGAGGCTATGCTCTCCATATGATCTTACAGAGTAATTTTCTTAATTGAGGTTCCCTCCTTTCAGACAGCTTTAGCCAGCCAAATTGATAAAACTATCTAGCAGACCTGGTTTGCTCCACACTTTTGACTCAGAATTGCATTAAAGTTTCAGTAATTGTTCATAGACTGTAAATCTTACAGCATAGAATAGTTTTTTAGAATTAGAGGACAGTTGAGAGCATGGTGTCCAGGCCAGTCTAGGTTGCATAATAAGATCTGTCTTTAAACATCAATTAAATATTAATAATTAAGTGAAAATATTTAATATGTGTCACTTCATAAATTATCAAAAATTATAGCTAAAAAACCGAGTCAAGTAAACAAAAAACAACATTTTTGAGTAAAACTTAACAGACACTGTGTTTTCATTTATTTGAAATCATCTTGCTTTCATTATTTCACTTATTGTTACTGTATTCTGATGTTCTGTCTTCATACACCAAAAATACAGTGAACATTACAATCCTCAACAAATTCAGCATTAACAATAAAGCTAAATGTTTTAATGTTAAATTATATATTTTAAAGGCAGCTTTAATTAAAAAAATTTTAAACTACAGATGGTTTTACATGATAACCAGCTAAATCAGGATATTTTATTTTCTAGTGCATACCATATATAACACAAATATTTCATTAATCCATTCCTTTATTATTTTTTGTGGTAGAACACAATATCCATTGCATTTTTATTTTTCAGAAATACAGCACAATTACTGGGCATGGTGGTGCAGATCTTCAGTCCTAGTACTTGGAAAACAGGAAGACCTGGAGTTCAAAGCCACTTGGCCTCATAGTGAGTTTGAGCATGAGCTATATTGACTCTAACACTCAAGGAAAAAAAAAACAAAGAGCACATAACCTAAGAACATATTATCACTAACTGTAGTCACCAAATGAGATATTAACTCATAGAAATCATTTAGAGACTTGGAAAAACATGTGTATACCTACCTATAGTTTTAAAATTTGGAGTATAATGCAGTCTATCTGTGAAGTATCACAGGATTGTACTGCACAGGCCTTGTATGTGTGCACATATCTTGTATGTGTGACAGGCCTTGTATGTGTGCACAAGCTTTGTATGTGCCCTCTGCTTGTTTTGCTTTTGCAACAGGCTCTCACTGCATCTTCTGCTTTGAATGTGACCTTCCTGTCTCAACGTCTGGAGGGCTGTGATTACAACCGCGCACCCGCACACCTGGCTTATTCCTTTTAATTTTCTTTTTCTCATGGTAAGACTTCCTAGATGAGGCTGCCATTTAGATGGCATATTCTAGGTGTGCAGTACAGTATTCCTGACTGCAAGTACAATTTATACTGTATCCCTTGAGCCCTGGCTTTTGCCAAATTGTGACTCACCAAAATTTCGCCACCAATGAAGTTGTAAACGCTTCAGAAAGAATGAATTAATGGGCTCTACTAAGAGCAAAATTGCTGTCAAAGCTCCTACATGTGCAGCCTCCAGTTTTCTACTCAGCCCATCACTAATCTATAAGAAACAGTTTAGAAACTGGATGAAATCGACAGACCACATGTTGATATGATCATCTGAAATATATACAACTCTATTTAGAGAAACATTGTTTATAAAATCAAAGACTGCAAATGCTCCAAGTGTACATTGATATGAGAATGAATAAACAAAGTATTGGGTTACATGCATGGAATCCTTTACCATAGTGCAGATAAAAGGAATAAGCATTCTATATCTATCAACATAGATTAATCTCCTAAATACAACGTTCAGGGAAGAAATAGAGTCAAAGAAGAAAATATTGCTATAGCATTTTGTTTATAAAAAGACCCCCAAAGAGAAACAACTGCATAGTATATAAATACGTTGTGAAGCTTAAATAAATATCAATAATTGTTGTCATATGATAACGCCAAGAGTGGGGATTCAATCAAGGACAGATACTCATGACTCTTCAAAATGATTGCTTAAGTTATACTTCATAAATCAGACACTAGTCATTGTTAGTACATATGGCATTGCTAATAAATTGAATATACAATACACTTGATAACAAAGTTACTGAGTGTATATATAAGAAATATTTAATAACTTAAGCATTTTTGAAAGTCTTAAAATAATTTTTGAATGAACTGATTCTCCTGCGTGATAAAACGGAGAATTATAAAGTTGTGAGTTCAGGTGAATAGATGCATTTGATATAGTCTCTATAATAAAAATAGTAAATAAATAAAATTCAAAAGTTATTTCCCAGAATTGTCTCCAAGATCTGCAAAGCATAGAGTTATTCCATATGTGATTCTAATGTAAGTATTTGATCATAACAAAATATAATACAGTTTACTACGTGGTGGCAGTTTGAAAGAAAATGCCCCCCTCTGCAAAGGAAGTGGCACTGTTAAGAGGTGTGGCCTTATTAGAGGAAGTGTGTCACTGTGGAGGTGGGCTTTGAGGGCTCATATATTCTCAACCCACGCCCAGTAGCCCTAACTACTTCCTGATCCTTCAAGATGTAGGACTCACAGCTACTTCAACAACACTGTCTGTCTGCACCCCACCACTTCCTACTGTGATGATAATGGACTGAACCTCTGAACTGTAAACCATTCAACTAAATGTTTTCCTTTATAAGAGTTGCCTTGATTACGGCATCTCTTCACAGCAGTAGAAAACCTAAGTAATACAGATATACAATATGCCCACACTTCCAGGGACATTTTGCAATTACTGCCTGAATGACAGGCAGTGCTTGACTGCAGTGGAAAGCAGAAGGACCCAGTGTTAGTGTCTACTCCTTCTGTATGTGGCCCTGTGCTCAATCTAAGTTCTAATGCTGAATCCTAACACCAAAAGAAACAGCACTAGGAGAGTACTATTCTTTGGAGATGACTCAGCTGTGAGGTTTTCTACCTCATGAATTGGGGGTTGACTCTTTTGTTTTGTTTTTTGTTTGTTTGTTTTTGGCTTTTCCAAATAAAATAAGATTTCTCTGTGTAGCCCTGGCTCTCCAGTAACTCTGTTTACAGACCAACCTGGCCTTCAACTCAGAGACTGGCCTGCCTCTGCCTCTTGAGTGCTGGGATTGAAAGTGTGTGCCACAACTGCTCAGCTAAAGATGGACTCTTTTATAACAAAGGCCCAGTGTGGACTGCAGCTATGGGACTTGGGAAAGTGAAGCCTGCAAATGAGTTAACCAAGATCTCATGGCTATCCATAGCAATAGCCGGGTGTCAGGGCTAATCTGAAGGAAGCTCACTTCTCTCCACTACACCTGGGAAGAACACACAAACACATTCCTAGAAAAATTCCATATTTTTGAAGCAATTGAGGTCACAAGACTTTTGTCTTGTTTTCTTGGAATTTTCTTACAAGCACTCAGAATTCCCTTTGCTATATTCCCGCAGACCAGGGAGCTAGTGAATCCATGGAAGGGTCCCAAAGTCACCATTGAGAACCAAAAGCTGCCTTTACCCCTCATTGAATTTGTCCAGAGAATTGTGAAAAACAAACAAACAAAGAGACAAATTCCTCCTGATTTTTATGGGGTGATTTATGCTATTTTCTCAACAATGTCAAACAGTGTCCAAGGCACTGACTGTATGATTACACTCGAACCACTTAATTGTACTATCTGATTTCTCAGCCTGAAAAGTGTTTATAATTATATGAGAGCTCATATCAAATACAGAAATTACATGAGAAGAATATATATTAAAAGTGTAGTAACTCTGTCTTACTATTTGACAATTTCATATCGTATTACTGTAACTAAAAGTTCTACAGTGTTTACAGAGTTGCAGGTGATTTGAGGCGTATATGCGATGTATCTCCCTTACTGTGTATCATAAGTATCTGCCATAGAACATATCAACCTTCCATTGTAATTGTGATAAGCTAATCAAATAATTTCAACTCATATTTACCCTTGGCTTGTCCAGCATGTCTTATTGTGTTTTCTTTCAATCTGAGCTGTAAGTAGGGATGGAATGATCTTCCATAGCACATCTTAATCTTGGATTATAAACTACAGTAGTTAAAGCTTTATAACACTGGTTTGAAAAAAACAAAGACCAGATCAGTGGGATACTGTGAAAACTCTGAAATAGATCTGAATGTTTATATGTTTGTAATGTCTGATTTTGTGTGATAAATAGGTAGACATACATGATTATGTTATACTGCATAAATAAAGAAAATAGTTAATAAGAACTGTTGGATATTTTATGGAATATTCATGTAGAATAGAATATTATGAGTGAAATACAAAGAATTCAAAAATATTAAATTTTAATTATGGGAATCATTTAAAACATAGAAGCAGTTCAATACTTATAATAAGTAATGAGAAGTTGTATTGAAAGGTGTAAAACACATAATTTAAACAACTAGTTTATGGACATTTTTTCCCATGTATATTGCAGACAGGTTTAAATTTCAAACAAAGTTAATAAAAAATACATTTTCAGTCCACTTTAAAAATAACAAGAACCTAAAGAGTATAATTTCATTAAAATGGATGTCTCTTTGAAACATTTTTCCTTTAATTTATATGTATGAGTGCTTTGTTTGCATGTATATCTTTGTACCAATTGAGTGTTTGGTGACTGCAGAGGCCAAAAGAGGTATGAGATCCCAGATCCAGATCTCTAATCTGGAGTTACAGATAATTGTGAGCTACCATATGGGTGCTGGGAATTGAATCTAGATCCTCTGGAAGAGCAGCCCGTGTTCTTTACGACTGACATACCCTCCAGTATCCGTATCCTTTTTTGTAAGTTTAATAGAAACCTGTGTTTTACTAACAAGTCCCAAAGATTTGTCTCAATACAGTCCTTATTTTTTCCTCATATAGCCACAAAGCATTTACTCTCAGCTGGATGCTATTCTGTGATTTTAAAAGAGATTTATTTATTATTGTTGTTTGTGTGTGTGTGTGGAGGTTTGTTCATGCCAATATGTGTACATGCTTGCATATATGAGTGTGGTGGGTATACATGCCCATATGTGTGCATGTTTGTGTATGTGTGTGTGGGGAGTGTACGTGCCAATGTGTGTGCATGTTTATATATGTTGTGGGGGCATATATGCCCATGTATGTGCATGCCTGTGTATGCACATGTGTGTGGGGGTGCACATGCCTGTATGGGCATGTATTTTTATGTGTGTGAGGGAGTGTACATGTCCGTGTGTGCATGCTTATGTATGTTCATGGGGGTTTGGTGGCTCAGAGGATGACTTTATGGAGTTGATTCTCTCCCTCCTTTATGTTAGTTCTTGGTTCGGAGCATGGGTCACCAGACTTGTATCAAAAGTGCTTTTTTCTGCTTGGCCATTTCATGATCCCAAGTTGGATGTTATTTTGTTCCAAATGATTATTCCAAAACGTAGAGCCTTTTATCCTTTCGTTAAGTTAAGATTTGACTTCTTGGGAGGAAAGGTATGTAGGATTAGAAGAGTAAATACTTTATTATTGGGTTTAGATGGTTTGTTTTACAATTATTTAACCATTCGATTGTGGGTCTCAACCCCCCTGAGCATCACGTATCATATTTTCTGCATATCACTATGATTCATAACAGTAACAAAATTACAGTTATGAAGTAGCACTGAATGGGGATACCACAACATAAGGAACTGTATTAAAAGCTTGCAGTTTTGAGAACAGTGGCACTACACCATATCCAACCAAGGGCAAAGGTGATTAGAGGACTCAGTGAGAAGATCAGATAGGTGTGTGCGGGCTGGGTTACCATCTGACAGGAATGCAGGCATGGTAGCACCTCGGTCTCAGGCTTGCAGCCTTTGGAGTACAGAGACTTATCACTTCACATATCAACTCAAGCTGACTAAAATATGTACTTAAATAAGTTAATTGTTTAAGGTTAAACTAAGTAAAATAAACTGTTAGTACGTTTCCAAGTATATAATAAGTGCTTAACATGGGGCTGAGTTTAACTATTATTGCATGTGGCAGGGGCGTGTATGCCATGGTTCACATATGCTGGTTTGGGATGGCT
Source organism: Ondatra zibethicus (assembly GCA_004026605.1). Taxonomy (NCBI): domain Eukaryota; kingdom Metazoa; phylum Chordata; class Mammalia; order Rodentia; family Cricetidae; genus Ondatra; species Ondatra zibethicus. The sequence goes on from PVIU01025412.1 coordinate 21,419, forward strand.
TTGTAGAGTTGGTTCTTTTCTTTCTCCTTTATCTGGGTTCCAGAGATCAAGCCAAAATGCCAGGCTTGCACAGCAAGAGCTCTGACCTGCTGAACCATCTTGCTCACCCTTTTTGTTTTTGAGACAGACCCTTTCTATGCAGTTCAGTCCGGTCTCCATTGCTTGATCACCGTAGACTGTGAATACAGTCATCTGTGACATATGTGACCCAGTGTGTGTGTATGTGATTCTTATGCTGTAGAATTGCCTAGAAGCATGCACTGGGCCATTTGTTACTGTCTCATTTCCAAAGCAAAACAGAAGGCTAAACTACATAAGAAAGTTATACATACAGGCCTAAATGTCCCCATTTTGTTTGGATTGTGCATTTGCTTTGCTTTGCTTTTTGAGGCAGGGTCTAACTATGTAGTTGTGGCTGACCTGGCACTTGCTACGTAGATTGAGCTGGCTTTGAACTAACAGAGAATTCTCTGCCTTTGCTCCTTGAGTGATGAAATTAAAGGCATGTGTCAACAAGCCTCACCTACATAGCTTTTAGATGTTTTACATATAGAGAAATTTTATTTATTTTCAATTGTTTAACTACATATCTTTTAGATAGATAGGATATGACTAATATTTGAAAATTCAATATCATAAAGTGTCAATATTTTTTATTTATATATATGCTCAACTATGATAATTAATATAGAATGATATCTATGATCCAGAAGACAATTAGATCAATTACTGGAACATAGTGAGTTCTTTTTGTCTTGTATGAATACAGGTAATTTTTAAATTTCTGGAAAATTCAGCTTAAAATGAAGCTAAATGAAATGTACAAAGAAATTTGACAATTTACTCTTTGTTAATACTTAGTATGATGAGATGTGTCTGCTGATTTTTCAGACATCTTCAGATTAGAGTAGTAGTGAAACAGCTCTAAAATAGCTGACAAGAGTGACAATTGCCCCTGTATATTCAATAGGATGCCAAAAATACTGAAACAAGGTGCAACAGCAGTGAGGGGCTGTGGACATCATGGCTTCTATAAATTATTTTGCTTCTTTTAAAATATAGCAAGGTGTAATGTTTGCATACATTCTATATGAAGAAGAGTGATTCCATCTCATCTCTTTCAGATAAAATCAAAAAAATCAAACAAAAACAAATCCTTCTAGAGCAAATTAACAAAAGCCGAGTCAAAAGGTCTTCCCCTAAACAGAATAATCATCCTATAAAATTAGTTTTCTTAACCTGTTTGAACTTTGCTGTTATCAAGAATTACTAAGTCATCATAAGAGCTATAAAATATATTCCTTATCTAAATACAGCAGTGAATGTCTTTATTCAGAAGTGCACACAATTTTACAAGGCTCTCTAGAGCTTCATATAGCTGAAAGGTTCATGTCTACTTCTCTGAGATTTTACTTTCTGTCTGAAGCCATAGTCAGATCATTCAAAATTTAGCATGTTTATTATATTATTACAGAAGAAGCAAACAAACAATTAAAATACACATTTTAAAATATTTGAAGGTTGTGTGTGGTCTGAGATACACATAATTCAAGTAGAGAGTCATGAGACTATGAACTGTGACTGACTTGGATATGTGGAATAAGAGAAGCAGTCCCTGCTCTATTCTTCTGAATACTGAGTCCTCTGAAAACTGTGCATTTCTCTCATGTGTCTTTAGTCATTCAGTTTTTGTTTCAAGTTCTTATACAACGTATCTTTTCTAAGTAGATTTTTGCCTAGTTCCGTTTGTTTTTGTTTGTTTGTTTGAGACAAGGTTTCACTGTGTAGCTTTGGAGCCTGTCCTGGAACTTGCTCTGTAGATCAGGCTGGCCTCAAACTCACAGAGATCTATATGCCTGCCTCTGCTTTCCGAGTGCTGACATTAAAGGCATATGCCACCACTGCCCAGCCCTTTTATTTTTTTAGAGTTGAATATAATAGATTTACCCAGAAATATCTCCTTAGGATGTATATTAGTCATTTTCACTGGCTAGCTTAAGGGGAAAAAGTGTTTATTTTAATTTATGGTTCCAGAGTGAGTCTATCATCGAGGAGAAGGAGTGGCCCATCAGCAGAAGCAGGAAGCTGACTGATTCCATTTTGCCTCCACAGAGGAAGCTGAGCAATGAAACAGGGAGTAGAACAAAGTAGAGACCCACAATCACATCAGAGCAATGGATTGAGCCCCCAAGGTGCAGGTGAAGAGCAGAAGGTGGGAGAAGATGAGTTAGGAAGTTAGGACCGTGAGGGGCTGGTCCACCTACTGAGACAGTGTGCCTGAACTAATGGGAGCACACCAATCCACCTGGACTGGGACTGAATGAGCATATGATCAAACCAGACTCTC
>PVIU01025413.1:0-23827 GCA_004026605.1 Ondatra zibethicus
AAGGCATTAACTCTGACCGAGGAATGTTTAAATATCCTCTGATCCAATTAATGTCTCCCATTAACTGCTGAAAATCATTGAGGGTTTTTAAATGAGTTGTGCGAATGGAAATCTTTTGTGGTTTGATTGTTAGGGGAGTGATAACTGCCCCCAAGAACTTTATTATAGTTGACTGTTGAATTTTATCTGGGGCTATTGTAAGTCCCCATTCTGACAAGGTAGAAGTCACCTCCTGAAAGGCCCTAAGCAACATCTCTTGCGATGATGTTGTCAGCAAAATGTCATCCAAAACCGCGGCCCCGGGGAGGGGAGAGAGCAGACCCAGTGGTGGAGGGGAGGGGGAGGAAGGCGGCGCGAACGCCATCCCCCCCCGACCCACCCACGCCGCCGGGCGCCCTCCTTCCCCGGGCGTGGCCGCGACGCCCGCCGCAGCTGGGGCGATCCACAGGAAGGGCCCGGCTCACGTCTAGAGTCGCCGCTGCCGCCGGCTCCCCCGGGCCGCCCAGGGCCCCCAGCCCGACCCCAGGGAGGCCCGCTGGTTCCTCCCTCCGCCTGGGAGTAAGAGGGCGGTGCAGAAAGAACAAAGGAGTCTCGAGGTGCCTTTAAGATTCTCCTTTTCCTTACCGCTGAAAAATTATAAGATGGGGGCCTTCGCCTCCCATATCTCTCTTTCTCATGTTTACCAGCTGCTTCTTCCAGATCTTCTTCTTCCTGGGAGTCTAACTCCTCCCCAGAAAGATCTAAATTCTGAAACTCATCCAGGACCGGGTATAAGGAGTGAATCTTTTTCCCTTCTCCCTCCCGTCCCTGTCTTTGTGCTGGATCGTTGGAGTCTTTTCCTTCCTCCTTCAGATCCTTTTGTTTATATTTACATGGATCATTGAGGGCCTCTTCTTTTTTCCTCTTCGGATCCTTTTCTTTGTGATCGTTGCGGTGGTGGTGCAACCAAAAACAACAAAAAGGAATGACAATGACAAGGCCCACAAAAACACCACAGAATACCCAAGGATCAATTTGCAGGTTCAACATATCTGGAGGGGCTTGCCGATAAACACCACAGAATACCCAAGGATCAATTTGCAGGTTCAACATACTTGGAGGGACTTGCCGACCGGTCACCACCTCTCCACGTGTCGAGTTCTGAATCCTCTTTCTGCCCTCTCCCCCGGTGTCCCCCGGGAGTTCCTTCCCGGGTTTCCGGCACCAGTTCTGGCCGACTCCCGACCAGCGGAAAAACAGCCACACTCAGGATTCTTCTAGGATCACGCTTTATTGGAGAGCCCTTGGTTGATGAAAGGAGCGGGAGGCGAGAGAGAGAGGTGAGAGAGAGCGGCGAGAGAGAGAGAGCGAGAGCTGGAGGCGAGAGAGATTGGCGAGAGAGATTGGCGAGAGAGAGTGGTGAGAGAGAGCGAGGTCTAAAATGGCGGCTGCTTATATAGGGAGATGTGACGCGACTCACGCCTTGATTGGCTGCTATGTGCCTGTTGGCACCATAGTCCTCGGGATTGGTTAGGGACACTTAGGTTATTGCGCATGCGGGAAGTGCCTGGACGCTCAGTCCGGAAGCATTGCCAAATATGGAATTGTTTACCTCCAAACTGCGAGGATGCAAGCGCCATGGCGTTTGTGCCTATGGCTCCCTGCAGGTGTCCAAGGCAATATCTTGGGATGGGGAGCAGTCTTGCCTGAAGAGCCAAGCTTGCCAGCATCTTAGTCTTGGACCCAGTCTGCAGACCTATGAGAACACATTTCATCTATAATGTCAGCCTCTGGTACCCCTCTGCAGCACAGGTAGACTAAGAACTGATTCCTCTTCTCTCCCATTTACCAGACTGTCTTTCTAGGGAGTGAGTTATGTGAAAGGTAAAGCCCATTTCATTATAGACAAGTGGTGATGCCCAGCCAAGGAAAGATAGTATAGGAAAAGAGTTAAAAATGGAAGAAAATGCCCGGGAAAATGTGTTTTCACAATAAGAAAACCAAAGCCAGATCAGCAACTAATTAGATGAGCAGAATAAGCAGAGATGTTTCTACAGAAGCTCTTCTCCATCTACTTGTCTCTCCAGAGTTCAGGAAGAAGAAAAAAAATTAAATTCTCTCTGCAATTAGATTTTGTTTTAGCCTTTTAAGACAGAGTCGAATGTAGCTCAGGCTGACCTGAGATTGACTATGTGCCCAAGGCTGTCCTTGGGCCCCTCACCCCTTTGCCTTTACTTCTGTAGTGTAGGTACCATAGGTATCACCACATCCTGTTCAGAAATGACCATTAAATTTATAAAAATAATAATAAGGAATACAAGATGCTATAAAGATCTAGTAAGAAGGAAATAGAGTGTGATACACCTTAGAAAACTAATCCAGAACTTTTCTTTGAGCATAAGGACAGTGGGCAGGTGACGGACACCCATGCCTGCTCATTGCTGTTGGCCTGGGTGGTAGAAGAGCACCGCATCCTTCTCTGTGCCTTGTGGCACCGAGTGCTTGGATGCTGTTATGAGGAGCAAACATAAGGCAGGGAAATGGGAGAGAGATGAGCAGTGTGGTTCATGTGCTGTGGAAGAGGTGAAGGCAGTGAGGAGCACACAGATGCTGGTGGCCAGGACGTCCAGGCAGGGCTGCTGCCAAGGGTCATATCTGGGTCTGTGACCCTACTGCATACAGGGCTTCGTGTAGCTTGCTGCTCTTAAGAGTAGAGTCAAGGAGCCAACCTCCCTTGCACAGGCAAAAGTTTCAGACAGGAAGCATAGAAAATCCCCGAACTTGAAGATTCACTTCTAACGGAAGATGGCGAAAGAAGCGGTGGTAAATGAACTGAGGATAATCAGTACACAGATTAAATAGAGCGCCAAGGAAAAGGTGTAAGAGGATAGGAATGGAAAGGGTCTAAGCGCTGTGTGATTTGTGAACATTTGTTATTGAACACCTGAGAACAGTTGGGCTGGAAGGAGAGGGAAGATGGCAGAAAGTAAAACAAACGATAGTTGTGTGTTAAGTAGTTCTAATGTAAAACAGTAACATTTATGGTGACAAACGAGTTAGTGGAAAAAGAAGCCTACATATGATTCCAAATATAAGCACTATAAAATAATAAATGATTATTTTATAATGCTTATTTATAATGATTATTTAATAATGAAATTGGATGGTGGAGAAAATGAAGGAAGCAAGAAGAGTTGAGAAGAAATAGAAAAATTTTCTCAAAATGAGATATTCTGTAAATTGTCAGCAGGCCCTGGTTTTCAAACTGCCCATTTGTATAGAATCTAGTTGGTGCTGTTTAAGCTATTATACTTCAGCAACAAAAGCAAAAGACTATGTCCAAATTTATTTTATGAAGTGGGTACTACATCAATACCAAACAATGAAAGCTGAAAAACTGCAGACCAATTTTACTATTAAATATTGATACATTTATATTATATGGAATACAAGCAAAGAATATTTAGTGGTCTAGTGTTGTGGGTATCTGTCAGAGAAGATGGTTTGGACAGGGATTTAAGCCAACAGAGAGTCTTTATTAGCTGGCCAGAGGCTACACTGGGTGTTCAGGGTCCCAAACCTTTCTCAGTTTAAGTGCAGCACCAAACCTTTCTCAGAGTAAGGTTTTGAGCACAAAAACCATGTTCTGGGTTGATATTCTGATATTCATATTATAAATTTAAGGTGATATGTAAAATTTATATAGTTAAGGAGAAAATTACATCATGTCTATAGATACTGAAAAACCTCCATTTTTAAGAGATCAGAAAAGGGAATTGATGCACTGACTATATGTTGCATTTGTGGGTAAAAATGTATATGTACAGATACTTGTCTATGTCCCCAGAGATACGTATATGTTCGTGCATCACAATCACCCAAATAAAATTTTACAAAATAAGTAAATTTTCTCATTAAAGTCAGGAATAAAATTATAAAGATACTCATTTTCCCCACTGGCATTTAACATTAGCTAGGAAAATTAAATAAGAAAAACTAAACAATTTAAAATGGTAAGATGAGGAACAGAAGAGACAAGCTATGACTGAATACCCAGAAAGTTCTTGGCTAGGGAGATGGCTCAGTAAGTAAAATACTTGCCCTTCTAGCATAAGGACCTGAGTTAGATTTCCTTAACTCATTCAAAAAAGCCAGGCAAGGTTGCATGCAAGTGGGGGCGGGGACTAACGAAGTAGGAGACAGGAGGAAGCTTAGGGTTTGCTGGCCAACCAGCTTAGCTTATTTGGTGAGTTCCATTCCAGGCCAGTGCTACCCACCTCCCTGCCTCCCTCTCCACCCACTGTCCCAAAAAAAAAGAATAAGGAAGGAAGGAAGGAAGAAAGGTCCTGAGAAATGACACCCAAGTTTGTTTTCTGGTCTCCACATGATGTACATACACATCTACACACACAGAAATGCACAGACACACACTCACAGAAACTGGAAAATTCCAAAAGAATCTACTGAAAAATAATTAGAAAGTTTAGAAAGGTATTAGATTATGAAATTAATACACACAAATAAATCACCTACATCAACTAAATAGAAAATGGATATGAAGACTAGATCCTTTTACAACAGTGATAGAAAGATAAATGTTTATAAACCATTAGAATGAGTTTTTGTAGCGTATAGGGGAGTCCAGTGAATTAGGAAACCCAGACTTGTGTATGGCACAAAGGCAATTAAATCTTGTGGATATGGTGCATCTTTCCTTGCTTTCAAGTTGTTTTTAGTTGCTTTCAAGCTCCCACATGTCTAAACACGCACACGCACACGCACACACACACACACACACACACACACACGCACGCACACTCCTATGTGGAAACAGCAGCAACGATTGTTTCAGCTATTCCCCTCTATCGATGCTGGGGACACAAGAAGGCAGTTAGGCTTACGGTGAGCAGCTAACAGGGAAAGCATGAAGCTAAAGAGATGCTGGATGTGCCCTTTCTGTGCCATTTGCCTGTACCAGAGGCAAACGATGCTTGGAGAAGGTGGAGATATGCAGTCTTAAATGGAGTGATCATTGCACTGCAGTTCAGAACCAAAGTCATCAAACTGTAACATAGACACATGCACACACACACACGTGCGCGCGCACACACATACACATGAATGCATGCATGTACATATGCACGCACACGCACGAGGGAAGCTTGACAATCCAGTGCACGCTGCATGACATGTAACCCATATGCACAATAGTCTGGTTCCCAGTGTGTTGACATACTTCAGCCTCTCCTACAGCCAGGATCACCTTCTGGGTAGATCTTGATGCCCAAGGTCCTGTAGTCTGAACTCTAAGACCCAAAGTGAGCAGAGACGCTTGCTCCATTTCAGGACGTGGCCCCTTCAGCTTGTCCTGGCCTCATGCCATCCTCTTTTATTCCTTTTTAAGGAAATGAAAGTCTTAGAATATTCTTGGCGATTTTACTACAGATGATCATATCAGAACATGTAGATCATGTTTAAAGCGGTATTTACTGTTAAATACTGTTAGATTATATAATAAGAGAGTTAATTGTAACACTGTAGTAAAAGACTTTCCAAATCTGGCCGTGTTTAGAAGCATGCACAGGACTTTATAAAAATATTTTTGTTTTTTGCAGGCTGCATCCCCAGACATAAGTCCAGTTCATGTTCACATATTTGAAGCTGGTACAGTAGCAGTGTCTTTTGGTAGTTCTATCTTATGGCTCTTCTCCGAGCAATAATAAGACTTAGCACACACCCTCATCCACATGGAATGCAGGTATCCTGCAGTAAAAATGCAGAGCTGAAAAGGGAACCTTCCTTTCAGAGGAAGAAGTCTGAAGATGCCTCACTCTGTCACATTATTTCAGGGGACATTCTAGGTCCTTGGAGAGGTGATGTGGGAATCCCCTTTGTATACCATTGGTTAATAAAAAAAGCTTCTTTTGGCCTATGGCAGGGCAGAAGAGACTAAGGCAGGAATTCCAAGCAGAGATAGAGGAGAAAGTAGGTGGAGTCAGTGAGACGCTATGGAGCTGCCGGAGGAGACAGACGCCCGGGGAACTTTACCTGTAAACCACGAGCCTCGTGGTAAAATATAAAATAATAGAAATGGGTTAATGGAAGATATAAGAGCTAGCTAGAAATACGCCTAAGTGATTGTCAAAGCATTGTTTTAATTAATACAGTCTGTGTGATTATTTCCGGTCTGGGCAGCTGGGAGAGAACCAGCACGGGTCTGGGCAGCCGAGAAACGAAAGAGCAGTTTCCGTCAACAGAGAGGAAGCTTCTTAAGTATCACTCCTTAATGTTTCCATAACAAGTATGCTCCTTTGGTTGTTACCCCAAGGACAAATGTAGAAGTGGTATATGACTTTGATATCGTGAGGGTCATAGAGCCGCTTAAGGTATTGAAGTGGAACCCTCAAAGATCCAAAAAACTCGGAGCCACTGTAGCTCCGATGCCCACACACCTCTCATCCTGGTCCTTGGTGGACTACGAATGTCACATTTGATTCACAGAACAGGAGAGTTTGGACAATAAATGACTCCTCTCTGGTGAATGTCCTGTATGTTTTTTCAAAATGTGATTCAAAACAGGAACAGCAATGCAGCTCGGTGGGTGCTCCCAGTATTTAGTAAAAGGAGGCAGGATTGGAGAAACCGCCACTCAAGGTGACAGTGGAAAAAAAATCTAGTGATCTTTTAAAAATCAGGGGAGAAGAGCCAAAAAAAAAAAAAAAAAAACCATACAAATGAGAAAGATCATTGAAAAAACTACTTTGGAAGGTACTCTCTGGAATTCCACCACTATTCCAGGTTTCTGTGTAGCTCTTGGCCACCTTTCGTAACTTTAACAAGGTTCAGCATTTTAAAAACTTTGTGTTTTAGAAGAGTTGGATTCCAGATTCCAAGTTCACATGTGTGGAGAAGGAATTTTTTTTCTTTCATCAAAGGCGAAAGTGGTCCATGGCACGACATAGCAAGAGAACGTAGATTCCAGGCAGTGACATGTCTTTAACGGTAGAAGGCCCTTACTAACTAAAAATGTTCCTGTTTCTTTCATGGATTACTACATGGAGGGTGGGGAGAATAATTGTTCAGTGGAGAGCAAATGATGATTATAACCCTCCATGTGGTTTTACAAACATGATAAATTGCGAGTGGCGGCTTACTCCTGTAAACTCCAGTACTCAGAAGGCTGAGCCATGAAGATTACTGTGAGTTTCAGGCCAGACTGAGCTATATAGTGAGTTTTAGGCCAGCTTGGTACTTCTGAATTAGACTGTGTCTCAAAAATCAAACAAACAAAAGGATAAAATATGAAATTGGTGATAAACAATTGTAATTATATTTGACTGTGAAGCTTAATACAGAGAATTATTGGTTGATTAATGCACAGTGTCAATTTTCAGGATACTAGTGAATGTTCCTAATACTCCATTTACTCTGTAACACATTATTGTGGAAGCAGGACCTCACATCATAAATATAATATATTTTATGATTTTCTGATTCTACTAAAAAAAGAATAAATGCTAATTGAATAAAAGACTGAAAACAATCAAGTAAAATTTTCAGGTGTTAATGTAAAAAGTCCCATGAGAGGTAAGTAATAATAAAAACAAAAAGAAATGCATTATGTCTAATCACAAATTAAACATGGGGAAAAATCATGTGACTGCAAAGTATATAAATTCAGGCTTTTAATGGAAGCGGGGGATTATCCACACTTGTATTGAGGCCTTAATGTCTCAACCTAACTGGGATACAGAATCAAGAAACACTTGAGAAGGTGTGGAGTCTGTAAAGTACATTGTAAGAAAATCCTCCCAAGTTGTGTGATGGTTGATTCGGAACCCCTAAGATCTGGCCTGTGGCAGCGGCGTTTTGGATGTTTTGAAGGCTGTCATATTGGGAAATTTGGTGCCCCATCCCCTTGGAACATTTGTTAGTGGCTTGGAGCTTACTGTAAAAAAGCAATAGTAACTACTAATAGTAATTAGAATCACTCAGCAAAGAGGGTTTGTTAATGCCCTTACACTGACAGAGCTTTCCTGTTCCAGATTGCACGTAATTTGGCAAGTGCTGAAGGAGAAATCCCTTCCAGAATTACTGATCTGGATTTTGTGTTGTCCTAACAAACTATTAAGATGTTTGACTGTTCTCTGGCTTTTTTATTTGGATTTTTTTTGTCACTTACAGTATAACCAAAATTATTACAAAAATGTCTTTGGTGGTTAAAAAATATTCCCTTTATTTTTATCATTTTATGTCTATGGGCATTTTGCTTGTGTGTATATTGGTAGACCATGTGTGCATTGCCCAAGGAGGTCAGAAGATGGTGTTGGATCCCCTGGGAGTACAGTTATTATAGATGGCTGTGAGCTGCCTTGTCGGTGCTGGGAATTGAACTGGGGTCCACTAAAAGAGCAGCCGGTGCTTTCAACTGCCGAGCCATCTCTCCAGGCCATGATGGTTTAGTTTTTAATTTTTGTAAGCTGTAACTACTGATGGGCACTTTGATATGAAACATGATGATGTCACAAGTGAACTGGCCTCATCTGTACTGAGCTTCGGCCTGGATGACATAAAAGATGACCAGATGAAGATGAGCCTAAAAGTTTCGCATAGGAAATAAGATATTTTATAATGCTTTGTTAAAGCACATTTTTTTTTGCTTATTTTTACTATAGAGTTTCCTACTTTACAGACACTGAGCTGAAGTGACACATAGATTATTATCACATGTTTATGTTTCTTTGAGTTATTTGGAGAGACTCCAGCCTTCCCAGTAGTATTTTTGCCTGATTTTTAAAAATGGCTATTTCTGACTGAAAGGGCTTTATGTGGGCCACAATATGGAATTACTCATTGTTCTACAATGCAGTGCCTATATTACACTGATTTACTTTCATGACTAACATCTACAAATTAAGTAGCCAGTAGGATAATGCCAGTGTGTTTATCATTTGTCTATTATTTTTCTTGCACAATATTGGATTTATAAAAATTGATAGTAAAAGGCAGTGTCCACTCCTTAGTTTATTAAAAAAATAGGGTAAAAAGGAAACAAGAAAGTTTGTGAAGATTATGTGTTACATTACTGAGGAAGAGAACTGGCTTTGTCTTCACACATCATGGCTTCTCCAGCATACTGCAGGCATGTACTTTCAGAGCGATTGAGAAGTAACAGAAAGCAGGACAACAAATGGTTTTAGGGATTAGGTTAAGCTTCCCCTGGAGGCCTGTGGTATTCGTTCTTTGACTGGATCATAATTCCCAACAGTTTTATTATTGTTTATTATTATTTAACCAGCGGCAGTTGGCATATTTTCCCTTCTTCCTACTCTTTTATTTTCTCTGGAAATGGGCTGTTGGGTGAAGCATCCATACGTTGCGTGCATATGACGGTTACTGACACAAATGGAGTGTAGCATGTAAACCAGCCTTCACTGTGGACGGTTTACAATGTTTGTCATTTGACTAGACTTCTTGTTTTTAGCCTCTGTGGGCACAGTTGGAGATACATATTTTTTCCCGTTAGTTTGACTGAATTGCTGTAAATTGTAGTCATTCCCTGTGGACTCAGCTCTAGTCCTGAGGTTACAGCTTTCATTTTACGTTAGCAACTCACCATTTCAAATATTTATATATTCAGGTTATTGACTGTCTAAAAATGAGTAGTGTATTGTACATGAACATTTTAAACTTGCTTTGTTTAATTTGTTTAGGGACAATCAGCCTAGACAGCACTACCAGAGTCGGAAGAGGGCATTAAAAAGTCACTCTGAAGGTGACATTTGGCCTTCAGATGAACCTCAAGGTTTTTTTTTTTTGTTGTTTTGTTTTGTTTTTTTGACACAGGGTTTCTCTGTAGCTTTGAAGCCTGTCCTGGAACTAGCTCTTGTAAACCAGGCTGGCCTCGAACTCACAAAGATCCGCCTGCCTCTGCCTCCCGAGTGCTGGGATTAAAGGCGTGTGCCACCACCGCCCGGCGAACCTCAAGTTTTAATGAATGCTTAAAAGGGATTTACTTAAAGACACTTTAGCAGTAATATAATGCAAATGAGAAACTCTGAGTAACTGCATCCTGAAGATCAGTCCCGCAGTTCTCACCCTGCAAGGGTAGCTACTGAAGAGATTTCAAATGCGCAAATAGCTTTCTATTTCTTTGCTCTGAAACCAGTATCCCGCTACACAAGCCCCTCCTCGGCTTGGCCCTGGGATTATGAAGAGACCTCCCCCTCATTTGCCACTACATGCTACTCTATTGCTCTGACGAGGCTACTCTTCTCTTGGTCCCCTTTAAGGGACTGCTTGAATTGTTCCCAGTCTTTCGCTGTAAGCATGGACAGTCTGTTTTATTTGTTGTATCTTCTTTACATCTGAATGACAAGAAATAAAAGGATAAATGCCAAGTGAGATTTTACAAACCTTGACTTTCTTTTAATGAAGCAGACTATAACTCTTTCTTAAAGACTGCAGGAGACAGCACCGACACCTCGGCCCACTTTTAAACTTAGGCATATGGAACCAGAACATTTTCTGTTCCTTTTATCCATGCCTGGCCCAACTGCACACATTTCCTACTGAACGTGCATCAGGGCTGCTTCCAATTGAGCCCCTACATTCTGAAACCATCTTTCTTGTCCAGAAAAGTAGTTTTACAAACTGGCTCCCTGCTACTACATGTCTCCTTGAATTATCATTTCATTGTTTAAGAACAGGTCCTTTCTAAGCATGAGAAGGGGAGTTCTTTATTCTTTTGCTAAATTGGTCAGCCAAAGAACAGCTTTTGGTGAATAAAAGATATTCTCATTTTAGCAAATGAAGGGGAAGTTCTATTCCCTCCAGTCCAATGCAAAATGTTGTTATTCCTTAAAAATGTTCTAAGTGCTGGAAACTGTTCAGAACACACCACAGAACCCCGTTCCTCCCCACATTCAAATTGTTTACATTCTAAAAATGACAAGAGAGGCAAGGTTGGGAAGGTAGCTAGATCCGGAACAGATGGGCACATATGCCCTCTCTCCTTACCAAATGCAGCCCTATGGATGGCTCAACAGTTAATGTAGATTTCTCTCTACTAAGTTTTATAAGTAACTCTGCCGAGCACAGCCAAATGACTTGAAATGTGAAGATGTAATGCCTCTTTGCTGTGCCCTGCTGTTCAAATGTTCTCAGCTTTGACAATTTATCTTGCTGGAAAATGTCTTGAGAATGTCAGTCACTTCAGCTTCCATGCTTGCCATGCGCATGCCACACACCTGCTGCTATCTCTGCTTGTGCTCTATTGTTATTTTTCTGTGGGGGCGGGAAAGGTAAAATATTACATTTGCAGACTTGGCATTTAGCTTTTACAATTAAGAAAAGTTTCTGTGAGTCCAGCTGTTCTTATCAATATCAGTGTCACCTTCAAATAAGTGCTTATGGAGTGTCTGGTGAAACAGAGGTGAAAGAAAAAGAAAATACCTTGTCCCAAAAGGATTATGTTCCACATGAGGGTACAAATAGATATATCATCACATAAACTCACTAAGCAGTCCTCACAAATAATAAGATGGAGCTATTCAAGTAACACTTAAACCCAAACAATTAAAAATATATGTTAATCCTGTTAGCCTATGAGAAGAGAAGGGAGATGTGGACAGGAAAGAAAAATGTAAGTTCTGCCCTCTATTCCTCTCCATTGTTTGTTTATCAGCAAACATACAATGTTTTGTTTCAATGGGCATATGGTTACTTGTTTAATTAAAATAAATAATTTAAGGGCAATAAAATAATTTTATGTAACTCAGTATCAGTTGTAACTGCCTGTAATAGAACGTCTATGTTAAAATTAGGTGAACCGATCAGACTTTTGTTACTAGACATACTGAAATCCCGAGCAGAGCTTTGCATAGCTGTGAGTGCAGTGCCCAGATGGATCAGTTGTGCTTTCCCGCTCTCTGCTCTCCCTAGGAAGTCAGTGCTCACACTTTCAGCAATGCCTGTGAGGTGAAATGGGAAGAGAAAACATTATTTCCCATCTCAGGTGTTCTTCATGTCTATAAAATCTTCCAACTTTAGAAAAGGTTGAGCATTGTCCCTATCACCAAGCTTCAATGAGTATTTTACCAATCTGTTTTATTTATTCTTTCACTATAATTTTATTTTGCGTGAGGATCTTAAAGCAGGCATCATATTTTATAATATTTATAGTATTTTATAATGGACTGTTTTATCATCCAGGGAAAGCTATAACACATGTTAAATACAGCTTCTTAGACTTACTTGTGAAGTAATATGTGATCAGTTTTCCTTAACTAGCTAAAGGAGGGCGTCTCAGTCTGTGGTGGTTTGAATGACAGTGACTGGCATAGGCTCATACATTCGAATGCTTGGTTTCCAGTTCAGTGGGTCTGTTTGGGAAGGAGTAGATGTGTCACTGGGGGTGGGCTTCTTTGAGGTTCTAATGCGCATGCCAGGCCCAGTCTCTCTGTCTCCTGCTGTGAATCAGGATGTAAGCTCTCAGCCACTGATCCAGTGCCATACCTGCCAGCCTACCGCCTGCCAAGATGACCATGGACTTAACCTCTGAAACTATAAGCAAGCTCCCTCTTAAAAGCTTCTTTTTACAAGTTCCTTTCATCAGGGTGTCTCTTTACAGTGATAGAACAATAACTAAGACACAGCAATATTTCTGCTTGCTGCATTTGTTGAAATATCTTTTAATCTATGACAATCTCTTCTCATATTGTTAAAACTAATTTTTAAAAAAATGAATTCAAAAGTTCTTTGTACTGAAGAATCAGGGACATCTTTAGCAAGTAGACAATCAAAATGTATGACTTTCCACCTTCATGTCACTGTTATTTCATTAGTTTGTGATCATTAATTAGTTATTTCACTTTAGTCACATAAACTTTGAGTTTCTCTGGCACTCTGACCACGTTTTAGTTTCTTTAAGTCTGTATTTTTACATCTTGTATAAGTCCATTATAACTTGTATATGACCTCAACATGCTACTGCCATCTTCTGTTTCAATGGCCTTTCATGACACTGTCCCCAGGACCCATCTGAATGTTGGGAAGAGCTCTTGAGACCAAAGTCATCTTTTCCATAACAAATTTCTTTGTGGCAATTGTATAATATGATGCAAGCATAGAAGAATACATAAAAGCAAATTTAGCATAGATAAATCATTTTTCCAGAATAAGGGAATTTTTAAAAATCCCAAGTTAGTTATATATAGCTTCAAAGGGTAAGTGAGTTTGGTCCCAACTTCATATGATATTATTGCTTTGATGTTCCTTCTGCCACAATGTAAGAGTTATGTCTTGAGAGCCTAGGGCCAGATTCTTCATTGGTTTGTACACATATTTGCGCTTATAAAAGATCAACTTATACAAAATAGTGAGTGACTGTGAAGCAAGTATATGAGAAAGAGAAAAACTGGATGCAAAGAAAAGGAGTGAGTTATATGGGAGAAGACAGCAAAACATACAAATTTGGGGGGAAGACAAAATATAAGTCCTGAGAAACTTATATTCATATATGCATATAACACACATGCATATGTACACATGTGGTAAGGATTAAGACTGAAACTGTCAAACACATCATTGTTGTGTACCAGGGAAGCTGGGAGAATATCTAGCTGAGTTTTACTACTACGTGTATATTAACTTATTTAACCATATAAATCTGAGAGATAGACGTATTATTTCCATCACTTCTTCATGTAAGATAATTCAATATTCAAAGGGGAAAATGACTTATTTAGGGTCATAAAAGTAGCAATCAAATGGCAGAGGCAAAATCATAGTCTGAAGCTAAGTCACTATTTTAGCTGCATTCACAGACTCTGGGGTAGTGATGGGCAGACCTGAAAGTTCAGGAAACCAAGTCCCTTACCACTGTCAAGTGGTTGCATGAAACTTGTGGCCATGGAGGCATGGAAGCTTCACAAAAGTTACTTTGCACTGACAAGCATCATCAACTTGAAGTGTAGGTCTCCTGCAGTAGTTTTAGGCCTACAGGGTACATGTTCTACATACACGACTGGGAGAGGCTTGGTGACTGATAAATGGATGTGGTACGGTGGGGATATGACCAGTGCTTTTCTACAGAAGCTTGTGAGCTGCCTTTCAGCACTGTGAATAATTCTCCCATAAATGGTCAATAGTGCCGTAAGCTGATGGCTAGTAGTCACACGGCACTTTAGCTGAGCAAAATTTCTGAGAATTTTCTCTGAAGCAACCTCATGAGCATGTTCTTTTGTGGAACTCACAAAGACCAAAAAAAAAAAAAAAAAAAAAAGTAAGTGTGAAGAACATAGGTGTCTCCCTGGTTAGTTTTACTCATTGAAATCTCCTCATGATCACCTAAGCACAAGACACAGATGCACGCTCTAGCAAGAGTTGTTTCTGCCTCCAGTTTTTGGAGGTAACCCTTCCCTCATCCTTTCTTCCTGCTGGAACAGGCCACAGGCTCCAATAGTAGATCACAGCTTTCAAATCTAGGGCATCGTTCACATTGGTTCAGTTATAGATGGACTAGGTATCCAGCTTCTTGAGCTGAAGAGCATGGAGTATCATGGAACCCCGAGCTAAACTAGGTTAGTCAGGTTGTCTGAACTTCCAATCATAAAGGGGAATGAAGGATTTACTATGATTGGGGGCCCTCTAAGGATGCCAATTTGTTCATGAAATCTTGAAGTTGTCTTACTGCTTTTTCTAAGATCTAATTGTTCAGATATTTTTTTAAAAAGCTTTATAATAATCTTTAGATGAATTACTTCTTTTTGTGAGTTTATATGAGTGGGATGTTCTCTTCACCAAGTCACCAAGTGCTGTGGTCTCAACACGGTGTTGGGGACTAGAACTCTGCTCCATGTATTCGTGCAGCAAGCACTTAAATGCTGAGCCATCTCTCCAGTTCCGGGAAGCTATCTCTCCTGTTGGAGTTGTCTTTCATGATTTCAGCTCCAGAGGTCTAATTGCATAGCCACACATCCATTCGCTTTTATGGTTCTCTTGGAAATTTCCAGATTCTTTGAACTTGGCTTTCCAATGGTGCCAAAAAGAAGTTCAAAACAAAAAAAGGTTAAAGGACATCTATAATATTCTAAGGTAAACAGAAATATACTATGAGTCATACATGCAATACACACTACACCTAAATATAAATAAATATGTGTATTTCCCATATTTACTATGAGCACAGAAGGGTACATGAAAATGATACTTAGAGGTAGAACACCTTAGTAAGGTTATAGCAATACTTGAAGAAATAACTGTATAAAGGGGCATGGTGGCATGCTATTTGGAGAAAAAGGAAATGTGGAGATTTCAGGATATACATGGCTCACATGGCCTTTCTCTGCTAATACACTAGTTTTGTCTGTGATGTAGCTATTTTTTCTCTGAAAGTGATTAAAAAATTGCATATGGGACTGGAGATATGGGTTCAGGGTTAAAGTACTTGCTGCATAAGTAGCAAGTATGGGGGCCAGAGATTGGATTCCTTGCACCCAAGTAAATTTCTGGTAGGTGTGGTACCTAGAAGGTGTGTGTGGGTAGGGAACATCTGGAGCAAAATGGCTAGCTAGTTAGCTAGTCCTATCAATGAACATAATTGAAGAAATGAGCATTATCACACAATAAAGATGCTTGAATACCCTTGTTTGTTTTGGTATTTTTTTCACTCAACTATAGCTAAGTTATACAGTTGGGCTAGGCGCCCATTAATGAAGGAATGTGTAAAAACCTGATTTATATGGAGGTATGTAAGTAAAATTATACATAGACACACACACATATAAAACATATATATGCATGATATGATCTATCTTCCTTTCTATTATTGTGATAAACACACTATGACCAAAGGAAATGGGGAAGAAAGGGTTCATTTCCTGTTACAGATCTCGCGTCCTGGTCTATGTTTGAGGGAATTCAGCGTAGGGAGCCAAGACAGGATGCTGAATGCTGGAGCTGGAGCAGAGGCCATGGAGGAGGCCGCTTCCTGCCTTGCTCTTCCTGCCTGCCTTGGACAGTTTGCTTTGTTATGCAACCCAAGGCCACCTGCCCAGGGTTGGCACTGTCTACGGTAGGTGGTTCTTCTACATCAACCATCAATCAAGAATATGCTCTGCAGACTTGCTAAGGCTAATCTGTGGGGACAACATTCTCTCAACAGAGGTTCCTTCTCAGATGATCCAGCTTGTGTCAAGTTAGCAGCAGCAGCAGCAGCAGCAGCAGCAGCAGCAGCAGCAGCAGCAGCAGCAGCAGCAGTAGCAGCAACAAACTTCCCAGCACAGTGGAACACTGTTCTATACTGACTTGCTCTCCATGGCTTATTCACAATGCTTTTGAAAACAGCCCAGGATAACCTGCCCAGGGATATCATTGTCTACAATGGACTTGGTCCTCCCACATTAATTATTTGGGGCCATGCCTCCAAGATTTGACTACACAGGTTAATCTGATACAGGTACGTTTTCATTTAAGGTTGCCTTTTCCCAGATGACTCTGGCTTGTGTCAAGTTGACACAAACTAAACAGCGAGAGAGAGAGAGAGAGAGAGAGAGAGAGAGAGAGAGAGAGAGAAGAATTTTTAGGCTTCAAGAGCAAAATCATGTTATTTGCAGGGAAATGATTGGAGATCAGCATGTTAGGCAAATAAGCAAGACCCAGAAAGGCAAATACTATGTGTTTTCTCTCATGAGGAAAAATTAGGGAATAAAAAAGAAAGTAGAAGATGGTTATTTGAGAAGAGTAAGAGGGCCAGAGATAGGAGGGATAAAAGAAGATAATGATGGTTTGAATATGATCAGAATATGTGAAACGCATGCATGAAGATGTCAGAGTGAAGCCCATTATTTTGTTACAACTAATGTATGCTAATAAAATATTCTGAGTTGCCTCTTTTATATAATCAGACTTCTATGGGAAAGAACAGGCCCAGGCATAATGAGGTATAGATAATGAGGTATATAATCAGCATATGTTACCATCCCAGCTATTAAAATAAGGTGTTGAGATGTTTTTTTCCTCTGTCTGTAAAGAAGAGGGAGTTTAAGGCCAGAAAAGGGACTCTGCAGTGACAGAACTCACAAGGATCCATGTGTGAGAGGTAGGACTTTTGAATCGAGTTGCTAACACTGTGGTTTATGACAAGACCTTAGACACCGTGGGAGGCCATTGGGTGTCCTAACTTGAAAGGATCTCTTTGTGACAAGTCATGAAATCAAATTTTGTTTGGAAACTCATTGGCTTATGTGTCTTTTGGAAATTCTGTGCATCTCAGGTATTTATTTCCTACATGACATCCTCATCGGCCATAGCTAATAAATTCTTTACCCCGAGACCAACTTCACTAACTGCTGGCATGGGTATGAAGTGCTCCTGGAGTGAAGACATTTCAAAGACATTTTAATACAGTGGCGCCATGCAGAGTGCATTAATCTTTCCTGTGATTTCCTCTTATTGTAACAGAGGAAAAGCCTCTAATGTGCAAACCTCGTTAAATCAATCATCTTGGGGATTCAGACACTCAGTGTGATAAAAGCAACAACTTTCTCCACCTTTAGGCAATTTCCCATATATTTTGGAAGTTAGAATTTGGGGAAATAAGTTCTCTGATGGCTTTATGATTTAGCTTCAAATGTAATATTTGAATTTCATTTTATTAGCCAGAAGAAATGAAAAGCCCTAAATAGCCAATAAAATGCTTCACTTTTAGATTGAATGCTTATTGTTTTCATGGCTGCTTGGACACAAGTGATGGAAAGGAACACAAACTGTATTAATTTGGAGGAAGGATTTGTTTCTATTGTTGCTTATTCATTTACAGTCATCTGCAATTTTTATTTAAAAATTTTACTGCTTGCATTTGACAAAGCACTTTTATCAAGAATAAAATATGTGGAAACTGTTTAAGACAAAACATTATGAGAGATTCAGATTTTGCCTCAATGTCACTTCTTACTGGAGTACTTTGGAAACATGGGTCTCTAGAATATTTTGAATTCAAAGTTAATCAGACCCAAGCTCTGCTCAGAAAACTCAAAGCAGCAACACCTCACAGGGGCAGCATTGAGGGGGCATTTCTCACCTCACAGGGGCAGCATTGAGGGGGCGTTGCTCACCTCACAGGGGCAGCATTGTGGGGGCATTACTCACCTCATAGGGACAGCATTGCCTGAGGCATTGCCTTGGTGATAGGAAGAGACTGGTCAGAGCAAATGCAAACTGAGGCTTGCTTTTGAAAATCAGTCACTACTGCTGTATTAGTGAAAGGTGTTGACAGGCACCATTAAATTTGACTTGCTTTTATTACAGGCATCTGGTTTTCTGACAGTTGGAGCAGGTCCAGTTGCTTTATTGTGAAGGAGATGTGAGGTGGTCTACAGACAGCCGTGAGTTCAGTCTTGCCATTGGTGGCAGACCTACATGGAATGCATCTTGCTGTATTAAGGTTAAAAGTTGTAATGTTAGCTTTCCAGTGAACTCTTCTTAAACTATGTATATCTGTTCCAGGAAGATGGAGATTGGTACTATAGACCAAGAGGGGAACTCTCACTCTGAACTCAACAATCTCACAAGTCAATATTGTATTGAACCCATTTCTATACTGCTTTCCCATGGTTTCTGCCTTGACATTTCTGGAGCATGTTAGCACTTTCAGAGATACTGATGTCATAGCCCCATGTTAACTATTCTTGAAGTGTACCGTTCTTCCTTAATTAGAGCTATTCCAGTTTTAATTGGACTTATCATGTGGTAGTAAGGTGGTGTCTTAGTTACTCTCCTACTATGCAATAAAACACTGTGTCAAAGGAAACTTATAAAAGGAAATACTTAATTGTGGGCTTGCTTATATTTTCAGAGTATTAGCATTATGATGGAGACCTTGGTGGCAGGCAAGCTTGGTGATGGAGCAGTTGCTGGGAGCTCATGTCAGATCTGTAAGTTGCAGGCAGAGAGACAGGGCCTGATGTTGACTTTTAAACCTCAAATCTCACCACCAGTGACATACCCCATCCAATAATATCACACTTCTTCCAATAAAGCCATACCTCCTAATCCTTTCCAAATAGTTTTACTAATTGGAGACCAAGAATTTAAACATACAAGCTAATGGGACTATTCTCATTCAAATCACCACAGGTTTTAAAGACAGAAACAAAAGAATAAGTCAAAAGAACTGTCTTATTGATATGGATACAATCCATGCCTACTATTAGTAAATTCTAAATACCAAGCAATAATATTTCTGAAGACAGATCCTATGTTTTATTTTATGTATCTATAATACACATTTATATGCATATGAAACATTTTACAGGATAGCTTATATTCTAAAGGGTATAGGATCATTAATCAAGTCACAGGTATGCTATGTTATATGTGAAAAGATCAATAGTGCTGTAGTGTTTGAGCAGTCATCGGATACTTTCCTGTGTTAGCACCTATTGCTGGAATAACCCCAGAGTCTTGAAAAGTAGAACATGGTGTGTGTCCATGACTCAGAGCTTCCATGGCATCTGGTAAGTTCATGGTATTAGTTCACAACTTAGATCTTTATAGCTCAGTTGAAAATGAAGACTATCAGCTTTATCCCAGAGATTCAGGGATGGTTCAACATCTGTCAACATAATCCATCATAGAAACAAACTGAAAAATAAAGACCACATGATCATCTCATTAGATGCTGAAAAAGCTTTCAACAAAATACAATATCCCTTCATGATAAAGGTCTTGGAGAGAGCACATACAAGGAACATACCTAAACATAATAAAGGCAATATACAGCAAGCCAACAGCCAACATCAAAGAATGGATAAGGAAAATATGGTTCATTTACACAATGGAGTACTACACAGCAGAAAAATATAATGACATCTTGAAATTTGCAAGCAAATGGATGGAGCTAGAAAACATCATATTGAGTGAGGTAACCCAGACCCAGAAAGACAATTATCACATGTGCTCACTCATAAGTGGTTTTAAAATATAAAGCAAAGAAAAACCAGCCTACAAACCACAATCCCAGAGAACCTAGACAACAATGAGGACTCTAAAAGAGACATACATGGACCTAATCTACATGGGAAGTAGAAAAAGACAAGATCTCCTGAGTTAAATTGGAAGCATTGGGACCATGGGAGGGGGCTGAAGGGGAGGGGAGAGGCAGGGAGGGGAGCAGAGAAAATGTAGAGCTCAATAAAATAAAAAAGAAAAAAAATGAAGACTATGCGAATGAAGAAGTTACTTGGTAAGTACCTGAGTCAGAATCCTTCTTTCAAACATTTTAACTTGTAGAAACCACTTATATGTGTTTCAAACTAAAATACCATTTGGTTTTCCCTTTCCTCTTTTACTCCTTTCTTTTTTTATGACAACATCCCTGTTGTTGTAATTGTGTTACTTCCACAAAGTTTTGGCCTGAAGACAATTCCAAGGCTGTGCTTTGGTCTTTCCTGGTCATCTTAGCGTCATGTGCACATTGAACTCCTGTGCTGCTGACATGTCAACCTGTCTTCCTTTAGCGGTTCTGGGGAAGCTGAACGCGAGGATTAAGATTCCATAGTCTCTGTTTATGTGGTCGCTTTGTAATTGTTATGATTTGAAAATTTGAAAGAATATAAGATTGCCAAGACAGAGGGACAAGTATTCTTAAAGAAAGTAGGTTAGGTATAATTTAGCTAGACACAAGGAGGAAAGCAAGCACTATAGAATCTTAGTCACGAATTAGGGCTGAAGAGAATGCAAGTAATTTACTGACCAGCTCAGGAAATGTATTTTATAATATTGACTGTCACATTAGGTTACAATGCATTTTTCAGCTTTCATTATTGTGCTATGTAATAGTAAAACACTGTATACCACAACTGTTTTCATTATACAATTAAACACTATTTTGTCAAAAAACACTATGATGAAATGGTTGTTATAATAGTAGTTTATTTTTGTGCTATTATCTATACCTGTCCCACATGTTACCAAATGTACCTACTGTAGATAATAAAAATATATATTCCTACATGCATGCAACACCGAATTAAAATAGAGCAAGAACTGTGTAAAAGTGTGTATGTGATGATGGGATTCTAGATTTATTTTTAAAAAAGAGACACCCTGTTAACAATGTGGCTGTATTTCCTTTCTTCTTTTGAGAGCAAAGGCCTTGGCTCTGGTTTCCTGGCATAGTCAGTGCCATCCATTCTAACCTTGTCATCACAGGCTTTGCTCTGCCTGCAAGAGAGCTCCATATAAGGAGAGGAACGCCTTCGTTCCCACCCTCTGTTTGCTTTGTCACCCTCGTTGGTATTTGTGCTCTGCTCACTGTTGCTTGTCTGCCCTGATCTTTCCGAGTGACTGATTGTGGCTTTCACACCTTGATTGGTATTTGAAAAGTTTTATGGAATTCATATGAGCTCAACTTGGTGTCCTGCATCTCCCTTTCTTGATGTCTTCTATCTGTTGTATGCTTTCCTTCATTAAGTTTTCCCATCTGATGATTTTAAACCACCAGATGAATGGCTGAGGTTTGGAACCAATCTTGTTTCTGCCATAATTCCAAGGACCCTGTGATGGTTTCAAGTGCTAGGCCTGTGCATGGGTAGGCACAGTGTGCTTGTGCCTACCCAGCTGCAGAGAAAGTGGTATGACGTATGAAGAAGGTGAAAGACTTACTATTGGGAAATGACTTTAGACTGACTGATAAATTAGATCATCTACTGCAAACAAGAGGTGAGAGGGTGTTTGGAAGATGTCCAGAGAATGATTTATTTGGTAGAGAATATAGATGAACCTTAGTAAAATTCTAACAGGAAGTGGTAGAAGTTTTCACATGAGTTTCAAAGCCTTTTTTTGAATCATGTTTGAAATTTGAAGACAGGCACAAAAAAGGTACACCTGACCAGGCAGTAACTTACCAGTTGGTGAAAAGTACAAAATACCTTTGAGTGATTACAACTGAGTCCATTGAGTGATTACAACTGAGTCCATTGAGTGAGCACCAAAAGTGACCGAGACTTGGCTTTACACGGTAAAACATGAATTCCATCAAAGATGCAAAGCACAGATGACAATTTAGCACACAGTTCAAGTCCAGGGGCCCAGGAATAAGAGGGAACTGCACAACGAGCCACGGTCACTAATCAACAAAAAATCGTGATGCAGGAAGCGGAGAGGAGCAGTTCTAAAGGGACGAGGAAGGAAGACTCCAGAGCTGAGAAGTGGACTGCTGTTGGTGTTGACAACAGTCTTGGAGTTAAAAGCAATTGGGGGAAAGACATATGGTAGAGATTTGTAGCGGTGAATCTACATGGCTATCTGACTTATGTTCAGAAATCTTTAACAATCTCAGGACAGAGGAAACAGGAGAATAACAAACAATTAGCAGGTTTAGATTTCAGGACCGGCTTGGCAGATAATTGGAGTGACTGAGTTGGAGCGATTAAGGAAATTAGTGAACTAGAAAGAGAAGGGCTGAAGAAATGAGGTTCTGATTTAGCAGAAGAGACTAATTGCTAGGGAATAGTTGTCACAAGGGAGATAAATGATGGAAGTTATTACAGTATAGGTTTTTTTTTTTACTTTTTATTTTAATTTGTATATGTGTATCACTTGTGTTCACGTATGTGCAGATGCCAGCCAGAGGTGAGGCAATGGCCGGATGTCTTCTTCAGCTGTTCCCTGTCTTACATTTGAAACCCAGTCTCTCACTGAAGATAGAGCTAGTCATTCCAGCTGTACAACCTGGCTGAAGAGTTTGGTCTGTGCAGGAACCACTGTATTATTTCAAATATAAACAAAGAATGTATATGAGAAATTTCTAGTCTGTGAGCTCATTGTACTAGTCAAGTTATGTAATTCAGAAATAATATTTGGGGTGGTCTTGTTAAAAGTTGGTTTGTGTCCACTGAATCATTTCTTAATCACATCTCTAATTATTGCACACATTTTAAAGCCATCTTTCTATTCAGTGGACATCATTATACTTGGAGGAAAAAAATGATCCTCTTTATTATAAACTTTTGCCAGAAATTTTTGGGCTATAAAATGTCTTCCTGTTTTCAAAATAAACATGAGTTGTAGGTAAATAGGCAAAATGCAAGTTTAAATGTATTTTATGAACTATTTTAAAATTTACAATTTATAACTTATGATGGAAGAGCAAACACTGTTTATGGAAATCATGATCCTACTAAATAGCTTTTGGTCTCTAAATGGGAGAACGTGGCCAAGATGTAAACAGGCAGGCAGAGTGTTCCATGCTGGTGATTACCAGCACTGGGAAAGTTTAAACAGAAGGAGTGCCATGAATTTGATGCCAGCCTGGGCTACATAGTGAGTATTAGCCTAGCTACAGAAGGATTACCATGAACGTGATGCTAGCCTGGGCTACATAGTGAGTATTAGCCTAGCTACAGAAGGATTGCCATGAACGTGATTGCTAGCCTAGGCTACATAGTAAATATAAACTTAGCTCAGGCTACAGAGTGAGAGCTGGTCTCAAAGAAACAGAAAAACAAACATAAGATGTGACCCACTTAAGGAAGTCTTAAGTGGCAAAGGACAAATTTGGACAGTTCTTGAGTCCATTACATTCTTAAGTTTTTATCTGTCACATACAGAGGTACTTAATTTTTGTCAACTTACAAAGAACGGCTCCTCATGCATAAGCAGCTAAATTCCTCTGCCTACAGGTCCACATTTTCTGCTTGATGCCGCTATCTAGTAACTGGGCTTATCACTCCAGTGGCCACCTGGTTTATACTCCTTTGTTTGAGTCTAGCTCCCATCTCCCTCCATTCTGAATCGTTCTGCAGAGATCAGCATATTCTATTTCTTGCTGAATGCTTCTCTTTCT